>NW_024121521.1:6452254-6514754 GCF_016745375.1 Pimephales promelas
GCCGTTTCAAAAAGAGCAGCAGGAGCTCTGGCCTGGTTCAAAAAGCCCAGTGTCCGAACGCTCCCCCGCTGGGCTGAGGCGTTGTCGTTTGGTTCATTGGCAGGAAAAAGTGCCGTCTCTCGGGTCACTCCACTGTGGCAAAATAAATAACTGGCATTTAAAAAAAAGGTCCGGACAGTAAAACTTGACATTCAGTGGACTGTCGTCTTTAAGGTTACCTTTAAGGAAAAGCTGATAAGAGCACCTTCAAACCTGTGGAGTAAAATATCATTAAGATCAGTTTTCAAAAGCTGAAGATCTTACGCAATGCAAAGGGTCAAACACACATGTATGCAAAAGGTCATTGCATGTTTTAAATCCGGGTTTTACAGTTAAAAAATATTATATATACTGTATATATACTAATATTATATATACTGTAAAATTACTGTTTTTTTTTTACAGTGTGGTGACTATGAAGAAGTGTGTAATGAAGTGTTTTCCGTGTACACACGGACCTATATACAGTATATATGTATATGTGTGTGTATATATATATATATATATATATATATATATAGTATATAGTGTATGTATATATACTTATACTAGTATTATATATATATATATATATATATATATATATATATATATACTAACAAATGCTCCTTTAAAAGAAAAATGTCAGACGGACTTAGAGGTTTTTGCATTTGAAGTCCGATGAAAAATATGTATACATGAAGAGTTCAGATGCAAAAGCCTCTAAGTGCGATTTGAAATTTTCTTGATCATTTTTATCAAGCTTGTATATTTAAGTTCAGTGATTACACTTAAATGGCAATGAAGATTACCTATTAATTGCCATTTAAGTGAAATTACTGAACTTAAATATACAAGCTTGATAAAAATGACCATTCTAGAAGAAAATTTCAAATGGCATTTAGAGGCTTTTGCATCTGAACTCTTCACATATTTATATTTATATGAAGACATCAAATGTAAAGACCTCTATGTTGTATATACATATATTGATATTCATATGAAGACTTCAAATGCAAAAACCTCTAAGTCCATCAGACATTTTTCTTTTAAATTCCCAATTAAGTTTTTAATTTTACTCATATTAGTGACATTTTTAATAAGGCATCTCAGTATCGGACTAAAAACATTTTCACTGCAATTAAAGTGAAATTGCTGAACCTAAACACGGGAGCCTGATAAAAATGCTAATTTAAAAGAAAATTGTCAGACGGACTTATAGGTTTTTGCATCTGAAGTCCACACATACATACTGTAGGCATACACAAGCATATTTGTTTTTTAGACGCCTATTCATTTTGCTCTTTCAACTGTGCATCATCATATGGTTAATTGCATTTCATTATTTGCATTTAGCATTGTTTTTCACTTCTGTCGGCCCTGCCTGCCTGTTTTATGAATGCATGGACTTTCAACACAAAACATATCCATTATTTACCCTCTAAAGGCTTTAGCTTAGCAAAGTCATTTGAAAATGAACAGATCCTTTAAGCATTTCATAAAATATATCAAACTGCAGTCTGAGGCTTGATTTGTTGTACGTGATCTCCATTTGATTTTGAAACAAAGAGGTGCGGTGATTGAACTGCCTTCACATGGGCGATGGTGAGTAATGCTGCTTTGAAAGACACCAGTATCATTTGTCTGCATTTCCAATTGAATGTGTCTAATGGCAGTAGCGGTGCTTTGTTAAAGTTTGTTTGGCTCCTCTGTGCAGCCGGAGGAATCGATAACCAATTGACCGTGATTTCATAGCCTTTAATTTTGTTCATGAAAGGTTCAAGGAAAGACTTTCATTTGTATTGTCCTTCCAAAGTATACAAAGAGACTAGCGTTGTTTAACATAATATTGTTTTTGGACTAAATACAATATGATGGAAAAATATGCTGCACATGCAGTCTGTAGTTTATTCATTGCTGTGGAAGTACTGTAGAAGTAGTCATTTGCTGCATCGCTCTCTCTCTTTATATAAACTTATTTATTTATATAAATATTCAAATAATATTATTACTAATAGTTGAAATATTTACATATAATTTATGTATAATTCCTAGGGGTGTAACGATACACAAAAATCACGGTTCGGTACGTACCTCGGTTTTAAAGTCACGGTTCGGTACGTTTTCGATACAGCAAAAAGAAAGAAATGCCAGAGAAATTTCCTATTTGTTTAAAGAAAAAATATTTTTAAATAAGTGTGAGTTTTCCTAGATCTTGAAAAGTTCAGGTTTATAAATGGGGGTCATCTTTGAAGGATGAACAAATAATGTTTTGGTCATCACATTAAAAATAACATTTAAATATATATTTATTTATATAATATTTGAATTTTGATGTGCTGGAAAAAGATGTGTGAAGTACTTGAAAGCATTTCACCATTCCAGCCAAACTGGTTCCAGTTAGTGTTACTATATTAAATCCATGGTGAATGTTGCTGGTCTGTGGACGAAAGTATTACTAGTTCATTCACGGCACAATGTTTCTCCTGGTTTCCATGACAGCGCTGTTTGATCTAATAGAGATCTACGGTTAATAACGGAGAAATGTGAATGCATCTCACTAGATTTTCGCAGCGATGTTATTTCAGTGGCGAATTCAAATGTTTTCTTTACCGGATCTCTTAGCGCTGTGTAGTAACAGTGTTGCTTGATCGAGATCGGCTCGCGCTGCACAGATGTTGCTGGTCCGAACTGATAAACGATCCGTGAAGCACATAACGAGTAGCGCTTTCATTACGCTTGCCATTTGATGGTGCGCACCGTTGTGTTGGCCGCGTCAGCACGAATTTTGCCGGCAGGAAAAATGGTCCAAGCAATCGTTCGGTTTGTATGCGTACCGAACCGGAAGCCTCGAACCGAAACGGTTCAATACAAATACATGTACCGTTACACCCCTAATAATTCCTAATAAATTCTTATTTTTATTATTACTGTGTACCATTTGATTGCATTCACTCTAAAAAATGCTGGGTTGTTTTGACCTAATTTTGGGTAAAATATGGACAAACCCAGCCATTGGGTTAAAAATGTAATTTAAAAATGTAACCCAATGGCTGGGTTTGTCCATATTTTACCCAAAATTGGGTCAAAACAACCCAGCATTTTTTAGAGTGTTGACAATTCATTTTTCACAATCTATGTTGTTTCCAAGCTACTTTGCTGAAAATTGTGCCTTAATGTCTTAAAGCCTCCAATGAGCAAGTCGAAGGCGGCAAATGTCGATGGTTATCGGACGACAGGCTCTAAATGCATAATGTTGGGTCCCGTTACTACGCTGTGCTTCACTGGGTGTCTGAGGTCATTGAGGGCTGTTTGCATTGGTAAAAGCATTTGGTTGTTTTGTAGACATTAAGCTTTCAATCAGTACTGTGGACTTTTGTTTTTCCTGAAAGTTGGTTTAAGCCAACCTGGTGTTTGCAAGTCTGCGTACATTTGAGCTTCAGCAAGAACCAATGAGGTTCATTCTTGTGTTACACAGCCTGTTTGAGCTTCGGCAAGAACCAGTGAGGTACTGAAAGGTTCTTTGGGGAACCCAACATATTTTTTCTATGGCATTGCTGTGAAAATCAAGTTTAAGGTTTATTTTCTACATGCATTTAATCTCTTGAATATGTGTTATTAAATATTGTAAAGATCTGGTTAGTAGTGTTTTGAGAAGGTTGTAGGAGGAACTTGTATTTTCAATGGTGACATCTGTGCTTCTCCGCTCTTGAGCAGCTCCAGTCGTCACTGCTAGCATGTGTCTTTATTTCTCCTTTGCATATATGCTCCTCAACCCATGCAAATTCTCAGGAGAAGCCTGATCGTGAGCTGTCATCTTAATAAGAAACGCATTAATAAAAGATGAGCTTTAAGATGCACGTGAGCGTCATGTGAAGTTTGGGGGCGTCTCAATCATGGCAGACCGATGTGGTTCTCATTGTCGCCGTGGTTGAGTACAGTTTCAACTCAGTCATTCTTTAATACTATAATATTTAAAAATCCCATTTAATTTACAGTAAAAAAAAAAAAGAAGCAAAAAACACTAGCTGCTGTGGTTACCAGAAATGCACCATTAAGAAAATACTTAAAAAAATACATAAAGAGATAATGTTTTCTGTTTTACATGATGCATGTACTGTATATTATAATGCATGTATATTTAACTTTAAACAATATATATTTCATTACGTGATATAATGCTAATATTGAGCTACCAAAATCTGCCTTTTTACCTCAACATTAAAACTCAATAGAAAGTAACATGATGAATCAGAGTTGTAAAATACAGACTGTGGACAGGGTCTAAACACACGACACTAAAATAATACAAAAAACAACTAAATGACATAAGATATTACACAAAACATCCTAATGTACATGATAACAAAAATGATAAACCTAAATTATTTATATAAGATATACTTTTATATGTGATGCGAATTGCATAACATTTTGAATTATCTTTTATTTTTGTAAATTTTAGTTTGTAATTTTAAGTGCTTGTCATATTATTATTTTTTTTAAATATTGCTTTTTAGATTTAATAATTTTTTTATTTAAGTTTTAGCTAATTTTACTGTTTATTTATTTCCAGTTAATAATTTTATTTTATCGCCAAGGTGACATTTCTTATTTTCATTTAGTTGCTGTTTTTCCAACTAGAATTTTTATTTTATTTTTAATTTCAGCTTTAATTCAAATAACAGAAATGTTTTTAATAGTCTTAGTTAACGATAATAACCCAGCTTCTGGGAATGTCCTTTTACTGTTTTTCTCTCTAAATTATGGTATTTCATAAATTTGTATTTTGTATAATTGTACATAAAAAGTATTTTACAGTATAATTACATATAATGCGCTGATAAACCATTTGTTTCCCCGTATACGGTTACGGTAAGATAACTTACAGTTAACCCGTTTATATTTGATTGCACTGTAAAAATGAATACGTGACTGAATATGTTAAATCTAATCAATAAAATTGAGGCAACAGTTTACAATCAAATTATTAATAAAATTGAACAAATTAGAATTGAGTAATGATTAACCAAATTAATTACTTAAAAGTTAACCATTTAAAATGAGTAGAATTTACACATTTTTTAAAACAAAAATATCGAAAAAACAGATTGACGTCAAAAATGAATTAAGAACTCTTTTTTTTTTTTTTTTTTTTGCCAACCACATCTAAAGTTATTGATTTAAGGGTCAAGAGCAACACATACTGATCTCCATAATGGTGTCTTAAAAATGATGGTTTTCTCCTTGAGTGATTTTGCTTGTTAACATCAGCTGTCTTCAATGTTGGCAATAATAATAAAAAAAGGTTTCTTAATTCATCTTTGACGTCAGTCTGTTATTCCGATATTTTTGTTTAGAAAAATGTGTAAATTTTACTCATTTTTAAATGGTTAACTTTTAAGTAATTCATTCGGTTAATGAGTACTCAATTCTATTTTTTTTTTTAAATTACATTTACTTATAATATATACAGTATATTATAATTATAGTAATATTGATTTTAATCTCTTGCCTCAATTTTATTGATTAGAATTAACAAATTCAGTCGTATTCATTTTTCCAGTCAGCCAGCATTTTGATGCATGTTTGCAATTCCCTGACACTATTGCACGATCACATTGACATACTGTATTTGCCCTGATCTCACACACACGAACCCCTCCCATTCATTCAATCCATTCCCGTAGTGTAAGTCGCAGACATAAACATCAGCAAAGTTTATGAGTCATATCTCAGTTTTGTGGCTGTAGAAAAGCAAACAGCCCGTAGACTCTCTAGGGGAGCTATTCGCGTGGCACAATTCTCTGGTGTGTGTCTCTCTATGGCGTGCGCTTCACGGTGCCCCTGTCTTTCTTATCAGCGCTATCTACAAATGGAGCAGAGACGTTTGAAGGTCATAATGAAATTAGAAGCGTTTCATCATGCCCATGTGGAGAGAGTAAAGCGCAAGAGAGTGCAATAAATATTTTTGAACGAGGGCAGTGCCCGATCATTTCTTTCCACTCTATGGGATATATATTATCAGTGTAATTCTTTTCTTCTACCTATGCTGCTGGGAATATTACAACATAGATTTTTATGATTCACCAGGGATTAAATGGATGCTGTTTGAGTTCATGCACTCATATTTTTTAAGCTTCTGAGAAGCCCCACATCGCACAGTGTCATGAGGTTACTGGCATTACCATAAGAAAGCATTGTGGGAAAATGTCCTTGACGGTTACTCTTTCACTGTAAGATCACTAAAGCAAAGTTTGCAAGTAATGCCTAATAGAGATGCAAATATCAGGTTGAATGGGCGGACGTCACTCTCCGATAGTGGCATCTTGGCGCAAGTATCAGAAATAAAGCTTTCTGGTTTGTGCTTTTGGTAATTCTGGGCTTTTATTTGCTTTTTCTAATGTAGATAGCGATATATATGCAAATGTGTTGTTAGAGGAAGGTTCTTTAACCACTATACTTTAAATTAGCATTTTAGCTATAATGGGATTTTTGTTGTATGGAAAGAAGGCTCGAGATGCTCATCCAGGCTGCTTTTATTGGATAAAAAAAAACCAATAAAAATAGTAATATTGTGAAATATTATTATTTACAAGAACTGATTTCTATTTTAATACATTTTAAAATATCATTTATTCCTGTGATGCAAAGCTGAATTTTCAGCATTAATCCAGTCTTCAGTGTCACATGGTCCTTCAGAAATCATGCTGATTGGCTGCTTAAGAAATATTTCTATTTAATATTTTGTGAAAAACATGATATATATCTTTAGGATTTTGTAGGACACTGTAAAAATGATTATGCTTTATCTAATCAAAAAAATTGTGGCAACAGATTACAAGCAATATTATTAATTACATTTAACAAATTAGAATTGAGTAACAATTAATCAAATTAATTCCTTAAAAGTTAACCATTTAAAATTAGTAAAACTTACAACAACAACAAAAAAACATAAATGTAAGTCACCATTATGGTGATCGGTTTGTTTTAAAATGACGGTTTTCTCCTTTAGTGATTCAGCTTGTTAACATCAGGTGTCTTCAATGTTGGCAATATAAAATAAAGAGTTGTTGATTAATCTTTGACGTCAGTCTATTAGTGAGATATTTTTGTTATTTTAAGTGTAAACTTTACTCATTTTAAATGGTTAACTTTTAAGGAAAAATTTGATTAATTATTAATCAATTCTAATTTGTTAAATTTAATGAATAATACCGCTTGTAATCTGTTGCCATAATTTTATTGATTAGATAAAGCATATTAATTTTTGTATTTGCATATTAAAATAATGCCCTTTCATGTTCCCAAATTGGAGCCTAAGATATAATTTCAAATCGTCTCATATTTTGTCTTTTAAATCAACAGCCTCCAAGTTTCAATGTTATTGTAACAAATACAGGGCTGAGAGAGAAATTTAATTAGTTCTGAACTAATGGCGGCTAATTATTTAAAGAGACTTAGCGTAATTACGTAATTGTGTTCGACCCATTTGTTAGAACAAGGTGTGACAATAGAACATTTAATTACTTTTTTTTGTCATATTAAAAACTACTAACCGTCACGTACGAGTCAGAAATGATGTCTGTTATTGCTACCATTACGAAGGGCTGATATGAAATATGAAATATGTGGACAGTGTCTTAGAGGGTTGAAAACGTCTCCATGCTGCTCGGCAGAGGCAATTTTGTTTTTCTTTTTTGTTCTCTTTTGTCTTCTAAAGACTCTGACTCCCCGTGCCCTTCAAGAGTCAGGGTGAGCCATCATTACAAGGTAATATTTTCCTGCTTTAGGCACCGGCATTTTGATTTATTTCTTGTAAGAGAAAAAAAAAATATTAATATTTATACACTGTGATGGGTGGGAAAACATTTAGGCAGTTGTTTTTATTCAGATCATTTAAATTTGTAATATGTAGGGGTAAAAATATGAAGAGAACTCTGATGTGAGCTGCATACGCCGCTGGTAAATGAGATGTATGAACAGAACAGTGCGGTGGAGGGGGGGGGAAGTGTGCAGAAGAGTTCATAAGCAGAATTTTGGGAGCGAATGCCTTGTGCGAGCTTAAAGGATGCTTCATAGATGCAGGCGTTTCGAATCGTCTTTCCACTTAGATCACAGCAGGGGGTGTATAACAGGGAGCATTAACACCAGAGGAAGTTATCCGTTTATACAATGGAAATGTGTTTAAATTGAGCAGATGATAGAGTGAGCAGTGTGTGTTGTGAAAATTTTGTATATATATATATATATATATATATATATATATATAGAGAGAGAGAGAGAGAGAGAGTATATATCGCCCGATAAACCCCTCATTGACAAAACTTCCCCACAAAGTTGGCAATATCCGAAATCCTTGTCCTTGTGAGGGCATTTTTGTTCCCCATGAGAAAAACGGCTTATAAATCATGTGATACAAGTTTTTTGAAAATGTAAAAATGCTGATAGTTGTGTGTGATGGGTAGGTTTAGGTGTAGGGTTAGTGTAAGGGGATAGAATATACAGTTTGTACAGTATAAAACTCATAATTTTTATTTTTATTTTATTTTTTTTCTCTCTCTCTTTTGTGTTACATGATTTATGACATGATTTCTAAATGACTGACCGAAGAAATAAATAAATACAAAATACAATACAATAATGTCTTTGTAAAATCCCCATAAATCATGAAAACATAATGTGTGTGTGTTTACACTTGTGTAGCATTTTCCCCAAACACATTCATTTATAATCTTAGTTAAGCTTTCTTGCACAAAAAGCAGCCATAATTTATATTTGTATGATTTTTTTCCCATCACCTCTTTGATCTTTCCAATTAGTTTTTGCTTTTTCTGTATCAGCCTAGTTCATGCTATGTACAGTATGTTGCTGAATAGGTCTTGAGATATAAACATGGGCAGTCATGATATAATTAAAAATAATAATAATGAAAAAAAAAAAATATATATATATATATATAAACGAATATATTTAATTATAATTCTTGTAGTTTACATCCGACCAATCAAAGAAATAATCGACAAATGAATCAATAGTCAAAATAATCGTTAATTACAGGCCTATTTCTGAACAAGCTTAGTTTTCATAAATGGTTTGGGAGTAAAGGATGTTTTGATCAGGCTTCTTTAAAGGGATAGTTCACTTTGAAATTAATTTTTGATATGTTTTATCTTACCTCAAGGGCATCCAAGATGTAGGTGTCAGGGTACAGGGATAGGCCGCCAGGAACAGGGTTGGGAAACACTGGCCTAAGACACGAAACGAGCGGTTTGTGTGAGAAAACGAACAGTATATCAATCATGTTTAATTTGGACTTAGGTGGTGACCATAGACCTCCATTATATGACTGACAGACCTAAAAATATCAAAATAGAAAATACTGTGGAAACAAAGACACCTACATCTTGGATGCCCTTGAGGTAAGCTATAACATACCAAAAATTAATTTCAAAGAGAACTATCCCTTTAAAATTTGAGTTTCTCACTCCTTCAGCCTGTGTGTGTGTGATTGTGTGTGTTCAATCCCTACGGTCGGGCCACCGTTCTGTCACCTCGGGTCACTGCTGAGTGTGCCAGCTCACATCGATCGACCGGCCCTCGAGGGTCATCACGTCCTCGGGCCCCGGCACGCTCACTGATGCAGGACGACAGCATCTCCAGAGAAACATCGCAATGTCTTCATGTGTGTATCATATGCTCCACTGATAAAGCCAGCTAATTCACCATCGACAGGCAAAATGCATCTATAACCAAATCATGTCCTTTCAGCGTGCATCATGCTCTCGTTTCCCGCAGTCGCGATGTAATTGAAACAAATATTTCCATCATTTTGTTATTGGGACATAATGGGGCTGCCTACGTGCGTTTTATTTCTTTGACATTTGGCCCTAAGCGCTGCGGTCGCGGGACTTTTTGCCATCCATGGCAGAAGATGGATGATGGCCTCGAGTGAGTAACGCTGAAAAATGGTCTCCGCGTCCACTCTCAAATATACTGCCTCATTTCATCAGTTTTAACAACCTCATTTAAACGCACTTAATGACTCTTCCAAATGTCCGGGTGGAGGGATGGATTCGCAGGCTATTCTCCGAGGGTTGTGTCCTCCACATCCGCATGCATCTCCATTACAGAGCGAGCGCACTTGAATGCAGATACGCACCAATTATGGGCCGGAGAGTAAAAGGCCATCGCAGAAACACTGTGGCTGTTTGTAACCCTTTAGTTTTTTACTTCACATTACCATTTTTACTCGTTCTTATTACTTTCCCATGCAGGTGATTTGTCCTGATTACTGGATTGTGTCTAATGGGAGATGAATTTAGACTTTGGTGGATGATGTCTAAGTAGCCGTGTGGTTACTGGCTTATGTCTCTTTTCGTTTTTTTTCAATAAATCATTTAATTGATCATTATTGCACTGTAAAAAAAAAAAATATTTTCATGATTTGTAACCACAACATTTTTTTTCTTTTGTCAAATCAATGTAAATCATTTATGTAGTTCAGCTAACATAATATTTTGAGTTTCTGATGCTTAAATCAATCTCCTTCATTGTATTGACTTAATTTTTCCAGTTCAATGAACTTAAAATTTTAAGGCAACCAGGTTACTTCATTTTTAAATTAAACCAGCAATATTTTTTTACAGTGTGGTAACTGTTGCAGTAGTCATATTAATAGAAATAATAAAATAAAACATTGTTCAAAGTCACTGTCAAATACCTGTGATATATCAAAAATAATAATATAAAAAATGTATATTATAACATATACATATATTTTTATTATTATTATTTTTAGATACTCAACTAGGCTATATATATATATATATATATATACATATCAACGCAAACACACAATACACAATTTTGTAGTTTCTGAAATAAGTCTCTTTTGCTCACCAAGACGGCATTTATTTCATCAAAAATACTGTCATATTGTAAAATATTATTTTTATTTTTATTCATTTTATTATGTAATTTATCACATGGTCCTTCTGAAGTCATTCTAATATCATGATTTACTGCTCAAGAAACTTTTATTATTATTATCAATGTTGAAAACAAGGAAATTGATACTTTTTTCAAGATTCCTTGATTAATAGAAAGTATTTATTTGCATTTATTATTCTTATCAATGTTGAAAATGATTATGCTGCTTATTTTTTATGAGGAAATCACTACTTTTTCCAAGATTCCTTGATTAATAGAAAGTATTTATTTGCATTTATTAACTCTATTTATTACATTCATTTAAGCATTTCAAATATCTTCACTGTCAGGTTTGATCAAATTCATTTTTTTCCACAAATGTTTGAATGGTATCATTGTTTCCACTTTCCACCAACTATTTTCAAAATCGATCATAGTAATAATATTAATAAGATGAAGATCATGTGACCCTGAAGACTGGAGTAATGATGCTGAAAATTTGACCAGAGGAATAAATTACTTTTTAAAATTTATTAAACTTTTTTGTAATAATATATTGTAATAATACGTTACAATATTACTGTTTTTACTGTATTTTGATTAAATCAAATCAGCCTTGGAGAGTATATAAATGTATGACATTATTTATTTTATTATTTTTTGTTATTGTTGATATCACAGGACTTTGTACAATGCTTTATTTTTTTTTTTTTATTAATATGATGTTTATTCACGTTTAGACATTATTTTTGTTGCTGCTCGCTTGTTTGTTTTCCATGAAAAATATGAGTTTACAGGTTTAGAACGGCATGAGAGTGTATTTTATGAATATTTGAGCGGTAACACGACGTCATTGCAGCGTCTCTGCTCATATACGGCTCATTTCCACATCGTTTCTCTTATCTGTGCTCAGTGAACTGTTTTCAGGTATTACAAAAGCCTTTAATTACTCGCTCACTTAAATCAGATAAAGTGTATCTAGACTTAATTACTGTCGGCGAAGAGGTCGACGTGAATGATACAAACCATTAGCTTCAGCGTAGACGCCAATGCGCATTAAACGGACACCAGTCCCATACGTCAATATGCCAAAGTGATGCATTGTGGAAGAAATTGTTTTGTTATTAAAGTGAAGTCAGACTGCGTAAACAGCATTTTATATTACTGAATCCAGCTGATTTAAGAAGTTTATAGCTATGGTCTGGGGTTTGTTTTGTGTCTAATAATCACCATTTAGAATTTGGATGCGACTTTCAATTAATTAGCCATTTAAATTCATTGTAATTTATGATCATTACTTAAGCAAATATCAAGTATAAATGTATTTTTGATTTTGATTTTGAAGCAGAATCACGCTTCTTCATTTTCCTGATAGCTAAGTGGATGCTAGTTGATTTTCTGTCATCATTTTATTACTTCTGCACAACATCTCATAGGACTGAAACTGTCTCATTAGTCTGTGTGTGTGTATGTGTGTGTGTGCAGAGAGGACAAACTAAAGCTTAAAACAGCTAATGGGAATTGAACACCTGGCAAGAGTGTGGGAGAAGAGTTTGATCTTTGTGCGGTGTGTTCATCTTCTGTGGTTTAGCTTTTTTTAATGCATTGCTGGAAATTCTGCCATTTAGTTGTCTAGAAAATTAGAAGCGACCCGGGGGAAAAATCAATGTTATAGTGAATTTCATTGTTATTGTTGTAATTGGATGTTTCTATAATCTTCCTATATGCTTGAGTTGATGTGAATAATTTTTATTCTTGGAAAGATAACTGGGATAAGGAATCCCTGGCCGGATGAAGCATTGGGTTTGGTGGTCTGGCTGTCAAAACCTAGATAGATATTTGTAAAAGTATATGCAAGGAATTTTATTACCTGGACAAAGCACAGTTAAATTGCACCATATAAACATAATTATATAGGCCTACTGTTTAAGTGTGTGTGTGTGTATATATATATATATATATATATATATTAATATGTTTTTTTAATCTTTTTTTATCTTTATTATATATTATATTTCTCTTTATATAATGCAATTCATTTGTGCGTTTTGTAATGCTTATTGTACCTAGAAAAAAAATCACTGTTAAATTGCAACGTATAATATATATATATATATATATATATATATATATATACTGTGTATATATATATGTATATATATATATATATATATATATATCAAATATCAATATATAAATGGAAATTTAATATAGAAAATGAAATAATAATAAAATTTCAAATCATTATTACACATTATATGTAATATATAATTAATAAATTAATATATAATTAACTTTGAAATGTATTTATATTTTATTTACATTTTAGTGTTTACTTTTACATAATAATATATTTTTATTATAGAAATAATTTTATTGTGAGTGTGTATGTGTGTGCGTGCGTGTGTGCGTTTGTTTGTGTATGTATGCATATATATATATATAATAATATTTTTTATTATAGAAATAATTTTATTGTGAGTGTGTATGTGTGTGCGTGCGTGCATTTGTTTGTGTATGTATGCATATATATATATATATATATATATATATATATATAGTGTGTGTGTGTGTGTGTGCATTATATTATTATATATTATGCAATTTAACCTTGATTTTTCCATATACGGAAATGACACACACACCCACACACGCACACACACACAGACACACACACTCACACATAATGTATGTGTGTGTAGTATATCTGTGAGTCTTGTAGTCTCAGTTCATCTGTAGGTGTGTCACATGATGCCTCTGCTTAGATCAGCATCAGAAGGCTGGAATGATGTGAAGTGCACAAACACTAACGCAGGTAAATACAGGCTCACCCACATTATGAGATCATTCCCACACAGCGCTTTCAAAATGTGAGAGCATTCGGAACAATAGCATCAGAAGATGACATTCCTGATGGAGATGTAAACCTAAATCTGCAGCGAATTTCAATTTTGAGAGAAAAAAAATTGTACGTGTAGCATTGTGAACAAGCTTGGACGAGCATAGTTGGACTAGATTAGTCATTGTTAGGTGGAATAAAGCATTTTCTAGACCCTTTTTGTGAATAGTTTTCAGATATTTCATTGGGTCCCCAAAAAGATCATCTAAAAACCGACAAATACATTCATATTTAGTGAAGAAAGTGAGTTTTGCTATGCAAAATGTGTCATTATGCTAGTGTGTTGTGATTGTGTATTTCCTAAGGTGTTCAGAATAATTTGATGATGTGGCTTCTATGGGGTTACTGACTTGCTTTTGATATTAGCATCTCATACATCACAGAGCTCTTTGTAAGGGTCAGTATGAAACTCTCAGCGCTCCACTCGGAAAAACAAAAGTTAGACAGAACTGCATTTACACTGCGTGTGTTGAGGGTGAAAACGCAGCAGATGCTTGTTGTGAGCGTGAATAAGCCCAAACCTCACGCTGCTGTTTCTTTATGGAGTTCTGTGTGTTTTCTGTGTGATTGACAGTCATGTGGTTTGGGACGGAGGAGCCAGCTGATGTTTGGCAGTCTGCTGTGGTTTCTCCTCCATTTAATGACAAGATTCCTTGCCTATGTGCTTGCATTGACAAAGCCACGGCCAGGACAGAATCGGGCTATTTCTGCCCACTGGTAATTGGATGGAAAAAAGCAAAGAGGTTCCTGGGGAAAATGACGTGGCGACTCTGAGGAGGTGTGTTCTGTTATTTATGGCGCCGGCGTTTTTTGTTGTGCCGGTCAACATTATTTAGATGCACCTGTTTGCCACGGTCAGCTTTTCTTTCTTTAAATGCACTCACAGGCTTAGGCGGTGTGGACCAACTACCACCAACCCTGAAATAGACACAAGTGCACTGCTCTTTTTCTTGTTGTTTTGTTTTTGGCCTTTGAAAGTGTTTTCGTTTCCTTTATTTTGTTCCCAACCTGTATACATGTACTTTCCTTTTTGAAAAACATATAGAAAGTTGTAACACACAGAGGTCATCAGGGCTGGATGTCACATTTTTTTTTATTTTAAATATTGTATGTTACTATTGAAAATATTTATTACAGAGATAATAATAAAAAATTAGGTAGGTTTTCAAATTTGAAAAGTAAAAATGATTCATAAAATCATAAAACAGCAATAATGTGAAAAAAATTAAACCATTCTTTTGGTTAACAAATATTGTAAATTGATACTAAATACTAGAATTATTAAATTGAATATATGGTACCACCTGGCCTTATAAAAATGTGACACATTTTTTATTATATTGTATTATATTATATTACAGAGATTATAATAATAATAATACATTAATTTAATATATATATACATATATACTGTATATATATATATATATATATATATTAGGGCTGGGCAATGATTAATCGCATCCAAAATAAAAGTTTGTGTTTACATAATATATGTGTGTGTAGTGTGTATAATTATTTTGTATATATAAATGCACACACATATGTGTATATATTTAAGAAAAATGTGTTATTAATATATCAAATATTTATATTTAGATATAATTTTAATTACGTATAAATATATATAAAGTATATACATGCAAATATTCAATATGTGGGGTTGGTTTTCAAATTTGAAAAGTAAAATTAAAGTTATGATGAATCAAAAAATGATTTACAAAACAGCAATAATGTGATAAAAATTAAACCATTCTTTTGGTAATACAAATATTGTCAATTGATACTAAATACTGAAATTATTCAATTGAATATATGGTACCACCTGGCCTTATAAAAATGTGATAATTGAATATTGCCCTATTGTATTGCAAATGATTTATTGTGTTTATTAAAATACAAAAAATGTTAATAATACTGGAATTATAGCATACATTTGAATGATAAAATTTGCAGACGCTATCCCAATTTTAAACTTCCAATGTAAATATTAAAAAAAAACATTGCTAGAGAGAAAGAAACAATTGTTGTTACTCATCATTTTGACTCAAAATCCCATTTTGTCCAATACAATCTGCAGCTTATATATTATATATGCATGTGTACAGAAATGTCAGAGAGAGAAAACCCCAATTTTTCCGCCGTCTTCCCGCCTCAGTGCTGTTGTAATGTCACAGTGTATAAAGTTCATCTTCCTCCAGTCTATGACTTCCTCCCTGTGGTCTTTTTATTGACAAGCACCAGATATTTTGTGACCAAACGGGTGGCCGTCAATGGCGTTTACAGGACCCAACACAAGACCTTTCACTCTCTCCGAATTGAGCGGCTCAACTTTACGCGATGGACAACCATAATTAGGTGAACAAGATTTTTTATGCTTAATGTCTGTCACAAAACTACAGAGCGATCGTTGAGATTAAATGACTCAGAATGAGTCTTTATTAAATTTGGATCAGCCCTGTGAGTCAGGAGTCCATTATGATCATGTGTGACTCAAGCTCTGAAGTCTTACTTTCTCTCAGATATTTTTATGTGTCAAAGACATTTTTAAACAGTAGATAGCTAAATTAAGCTGCGTTGTAAAATACTTGGGTAACACTACAATAAGGTTCATTAGTTAACTACATTAGTTAACATGTACAATATGTGAACAATACTTCTTCAGCATTTATTAATCTTAGTTAATATTAATTCCAACATTTACTAATACGTTATTAAATACAATGAACAGCTGTATTTGTATTAACTAACATTAACAAAGATTAATAAACACTGTAACTAATGTTAGTTCATGTTAGTTAATGCATTTACTAATGTTAACTAATGAGCCTTATTGTAAAGTGTTACCAATACTTGGTTCTGACCAAAACATAAGGCAACATTCACAGATGAGACCTCCCAGAATGCAATGGCAAACAAGGCAAATGTGATTTAGAAGTATATTCTAGTATTGTGGATAAAAGCATCTGCTATATATTCAGGACATGCAGTATGCATAAGAGTATTGAGCTTAGCAACATGATAATGCCAGAGACGGTTAGAATAATTGGGGATGCACCGAAATGAAAATTCTGGGTCAAAACCGAAAACAAATAATAAATGAATAATCAATTAATTAAAGGTAGGGTATGGGATTTGCAAAACGGCCAACAGATTTTGAAAATGCACAACTCAAAATGTCCTACCTTCTTTCCTTCAACGCTGGCCCTGACTCCACCCATTCGAAGAACATGGACGCCAGTGGCTTAGCATGTGGGCATGCACGTGTAAATGGGCCCGGGCCAATACGGGGCCTGCCCATGGGGAATTTTTAATTAAAACCAGGTTATTAATTTTTAAAATGTTGCCACAATAAATATATTGTTGTATGCATGTCATGATATGTTTCTATAGCGTTTTATTTTTACAGGAATGCGGTGAGTCATTATTTCCATGACATGACATATGTCTTGAATATGAAGTAAGGTTTATGACAACTGCCATTAAGTGTCATTCGCTCAATAATGACATTTTGAATGCAAATATGACATTGTTTGAGATGTCTTTGTTATGACACCTTGACATAAACCAATACATCATAACCTGTCAGTGTCTTTGTCATGTGGTTGGCTTTGACATTGGCTGTCGTGAGGCCATTATAAGTGTGTCATGAATATTTCTTGTGACCTCAACTACAGTGGTACTAATTGAATTTATCATTAAAAAGTTATAATGGCTTCATGACAGCCAATGTCAAAACCAACCACTGACAGTTTAATGTAATGTTAACCAATAAAGCTAGGTGCTTTCTTAAGTTTGATCATTAATCTGCTATGTCATGTTTATGACAGGTTGTGTTGTCTTAGTAATGTCAAGTTGTCATGACAAAGACACTGACAGGTTATGATGTATCGGTTTATGTCAAGGTGTCATAAAGACATCTCAAACAATGTCATATTTGCATTCAAAATGTCACTTAATGACAGTCATAAAACTTCATATGTCATGATTATGAAGGTGTCATGATAATCCTATGCACACCCCTTCAAGTAAAGTGGTATAGACCTCAAACATGATTGATAGAGTATAAATGTATACAGATGTCAAATAAAGGATGTATGTAGGGAATCGGGATGCATACTCAATTTACCAGTTAATTCTTAAAAGGTTTAGGATCAAAATCAAATTCTGTATGAATGTGATTTTTTACCTCCAGAGCTCAACTCTTGGATAAATGATAGTGAATACAGTGCAGCTAATGTGTCCTGTCTTGATAAAAGAACGTCTACAGCGACTTTTTTCCACCCAGTTCTCAAAGAATGCTGGGATTTCTTTTAAGTCAGATGACGAGTGAACCTTGGCAACCCACGTTTAAGTATAAAACCATTCTTACAGAGCACTTACATTTCCCTCTTGATATCCGACATACGAAATGGATCGCAGCTCAGCTAAATATGTCAGAACAGTTCCGAGTCCATCAGATCTGAATTCGAATGTCAGACACTTATGACCTGCCTAGATGTTTGCACTCCGCTCTACTACATTAATGGTCCTGGTTCAAGTGATTCAGCACTTTAAAGGCTCTTAGATTGCACACACGTTTTGGCGAGCCCATTGTTTACCGGGCATGCAGTTGTGTGGGTTAAGGAAAGGGAAGAGAATGAAAAAGGGAATTTAGACTTTTTTTCCCCTTTCTTTTAAGGCTCTTTGGGTCAAAGTGGTAGTTATGTTTTGTGAATCAGAGCAGGGAGTCTCGGGCCAAGTGAAAATAGCATGTCAAAGGAGATGATGTGACACCTAATGATGGATAGAGCTTTCTCTTTTTCTCTCTCTGCTGCCCCCCGACTGTGCCGCCATATTCTCGTTGGCTGCAACATGTTGGAAAAGGAAGATGAGATGAAATCGAAAAACCCATTTCGCCTCTGGTTCGTGTTTGCCAGCAGCATATTCCAAGTTTCTGCATGATCCCTGCTGTTTGGAATTAGTGGAGAATATTGGAGGTATTGAAGTTTTTGATTTTGATTGAATTTGTATGTACTCTGAAATGCTCTGGACTGTAAAGAGCTTCTTGCACTGAAACTAGACCAAAGAGGTTATAATTCAGACGAGGCACGTGAGCTGCGGGTTGTTTTATTGTGACCTGTCTGGTTGTTTATAAATCACTATGGGCATAAGGGAAGAATAGATCTGGGAAATGAGCTGATGTTACAGCATTATAGCTGAATGATATGATTAAACTGGCGTAAGTCCATTTTTTCACAAAATTGTAGAGTTAGGGCTTTTGAACTTGCGTTAAAGATGACGAAGTAGTATGTCCCAAAGCTTGCTTACTCTTTTGCTACACACTCAAAACTATGTACTTTTTCTTCATAAAAAGAGTACATACTTTTAGCAGACTGATCTCATGAAATGGCGTATGTATGACACGGCAATTCGTATTTCCATTTTTGGCATGCTATCAACACGCATAATCGCTTTTCAGCGTGTTTATGAACGCCGTTGACTTAAAGGAGTAGTTCACTTTTGAAAAAACTTTTGCTGATAATTTACTCACCCCCATGTCATCCAAGATGTCCATGTCTTTCTTTCTTCAGTCGAAAAGAAATTTAGGTTTTTAATTAAAACATTCCAGGATTTTTCTCCATATAATGGACTTCAATGGGAACCGGATGGTTCAACCGAGGTCCAAACGACATTTATAACTGTTTCAGATGCAGCTTCAAATGTCTTTAAACGACACCAGACGATGAATAAGGGTCTTATCATGCGAAACGATCGGTTATTTCAAAGCTTATTCCAAAAATGTAACTTTTCTAAGGACAAATGCTAGCCTTGCTATATTCTCTGAGGCGCGTTTGTAACGTCACGTAATACGTAATTACGTTCAAAAGGTCACGGACGACGTACCCGGAAGTACAGAATCAAAATCGTCCGACATCGTTGTTTTTCCTTTTAATTCCTTTCTTTGTATACGGTGTTTGAGCTGGTTTGCACGTTCAACCTATGCGTTCAACTTGTAAACACTGACTCTGTACTTTCGGCTACGTCGCCCGTGACCTTTTGAACGTAATTACGTAATACGTGACGTTGCAAACGCGCCTCACAGAATAGAGCAAGGCTAGCATTTGTCCTTAGAAAAGTTACATTTTTGGAATAAGCTTTGAAATAGCCGATCGTTTCGCATGATAAAACCCTTATTCATCGTCTGATATTGTTTAAAGACATTTGAAGCTGCATCTGAAACAGTTATTAACTGTCTTTTGGACCTTGAACCATCCGGTTCCCATTGAAGTCTATTATATGGAGAAAAATCCTGGAATGTTTTCTTAAAAAACCTAAATTTCTTTTCGACTGAAGAAAGAAAGACATGGACATCTTGGATGACATGGGGGTGAGTAAATTATCAGCAAAAGTTTTTTCAAAAGTGAACTAATCCTTTAATGTTACATTACTGTATATATAAACATATGACCTACCCCAACCCCGTCCCTAAACCTACCCGTCACTGTGGTTAATAGCATTTATGAGTCTTCCCCTACCATCCTAGGGAAAAAAATATCGCTCCCCAGATCCAGTAGATCTACATTTTGCTTCGTTTTGCTCGGACATTTAACGGCGTAGACATACACGCATACACGCGGATAGCTCAAAATGCGGATAGATAACACTTGACTTGAAAGTGACGTGTATGTTTACGCAAAAGTCATGATGTCATGTTAAACGAAGTTAAACTGAGAGAGTGCGCGTTCACAGAGTAACGTTCATCAGGCAGTAATACAGTACGTTCAGTTCACTTTCGCCCCAAAATATGAATGCGTTCAGGCATAACGCATACTGTATACATCACATGATTTTTCATATCAACAGAAAAATATACCAAGATAACCTGGCTTATCTTGAAACATACTTAATAATATGCTAAAGCCTGCCCTGGGATTGGTTGCAATATATTTGTGACGTAGAGAACGGGTCATTTCAAATCGCGTTTTTGAGGCTGTCTTTGGTTCACTGCAGTGTTAACGAAAAAACACTGTGCAGTGGTGTTGAGGAATAAATTTGCACATGGTTTGTCTAAAAGCATATTAAAAACACCACATAGACATATAAATAACATTAAAAACTTGAACTTTTCACCACGGGGGGACTTAAAATATTTGCAAAACCCACTGAAAGATGTGAAGGCTGACCAATAGTAATGATTTGCAAGGTTTTTGCTCGACGGCGACGATATGAAACTGATTTGTGCTGTTTATTTATAGGCAAGTGTACTTGTGTTTTTCACCAGGTCTAGCAAACTCCCAGAAAACCCTAGCATCATGCCGGTGAGTTTTGCACAGGCAAGCATCACTCTCATTTTCTTCAGAAAATGTACAATTCTAGTTGCATTGGTGTCTGGGAGTAAATATTGTCTTTCATTATATGTTATCTACTGAGTTAAGGTGCGGTCACATTACCATTGCTCAGAGAAATTTAGTGGCGGAAATCCAGTCATGAAAATCAGGAATTTAGATCATGTTAAAATTTTCAGGTGAATTTGCCATGCTGACCAACAAATAGCTGCTTGGTTTGAAAGTGACTTTTGTGTGAGCAGTGCTTCACTCATCACTATCCTATTGACAATGGACAATAAACCTGTTTATGCAAAAGGTATTTCAGCGATACGGACTGCAGGTGACTGCACCTTTAGGCTTGAGAATTGGGATTTGGCTCTTTTCCCTTGGATCAGGAAGCAGCACTACATTAAACACATAGCAACTTGCTAAAAAGCACTCTAACTTATCATCTTCATAATAATACCCTAGCAACCATCCATAACATCATAGCAACCACATATCAACATGTAAGAAACTATTTAAAATCATCATCAACTCCATAGCAACACCCTAGCAACCATCCATAACATCATAACGATCACATAGCCTAACTCTACCCATAACCTATCCCTAAAATCAGAGGAAAATGATAGGTGAATAGCACCTAACCCTGGTTGTAAGCCTAAACTAGACATAAACCTGTCCCCTCAAATTTGATTACAATGTTGACCTAGGTTGATGTCAAAGACCAAAGCGTTGATCCGGAAACATGTTTCATTTGGTGGAATCGCCAATCGGGTTCTGCCAAACACCTTAGCAACTCCACAGAAACACCTTAGCAACCATTTAGCAAATCAAACACTTTAGTATCCGCATAGCAACACCTTGGTAACCACACAGAACACATCCAAGCATTGTGGCAGCGAGTTTGTGCACTCACATTTTTTACAGTGAATTAATTAAATCTTTAATTTTTTTTACATTTTGTAAATATGCAGGAAGGCTTTTGTGTTTGGGTCTGATGGGAGCAGATGCGGCAGTTCTGGTTAATGGAGTGTAGAGCAGCTTTTTAATGTCTCAATGTCAACTTCCTTATACTAGTAAGCACGAGAGTGATTAACATTTTATTACTGCCCTGTTGCTGACCCGGCACCCTCTTTCTGTCTAAATCGCACTTTAATTCACTCAAGCCTTTTTTTTTTCTCTTTGTCGCTCTCTCTTCTATGCTCTGGTACACACGCACACTCTTTCTCTCCACGGCTTCTGCCTCATTCTTGCTGCATTCCTACATGTCAGTCAGATAACATGTTCTTGAGCAGCACGTTTAACCCACCAGGAGCAGATGTCTGCTGCATGCCCTATCCTGCCGGTCCCGACTGAGTCACTCGCCCACCTCCCTCCAGCTCTCTCTGTTTCCCAAGAATAATCACTCCTTTCATGATCCGCTGTGAATGAGGAGTCTTAGGAAGGTGAGAGACAGACTAGAAAAATAAACAGGAGGAGATCAACAGATATATTAGCACGTGGCATGCATAAGGCTGTTCTAGTCAAGGAGTTGTAATATACCTGGAAAGAGCGATCCGTTAGCATTCCCATTCATCTGGATGGCAGGGACCAGGTAGCCCTAGGAAGTACACGATCTGAATGCTGCCAGCTTAGCTTGAACCCGTAAAATGCCATGTGACTGATCTCTCTATATTAGAGCTGCTCATGATATAACAGCGAGTCTATTTCATGCTGTCGGCACTGTTACGGGATGTCCTGTTTAGTAAATCTGGCCCTATATGGAAAAAATTGCACTGTGGTCGGTCACATCATATGAAGGTCGGACTGTATGGGCCCTATTTTAATGATCCAAGGTCTAAAGTGCACGGCGCAAATGCACTTGAATCCACTTTTGCTAGTTTAATGACGGGAAAAATGACCAGCGCATGGTCTAAAAGTGTTGTCCCTATTCTCTTATTGAGTAATGGGTATGTTTTAGGCGTAACGTGCAATAAACCAACCAGAGTCTCATCTGAATGCTTCTTTAGCCAGCGAGGTTAAAGTGCGGGATCAGACCATCTACGGGACAGAGTAGACATTACTAACGCACTCTTCAAATAACAAAAACCATTAATGTGCCCTTTGACTTTAGACCAGGGTTCTGTTGGTCAATGGCACAGTCTATTTCAGTTGCCTCGAAATAGTAACGCGCCAACAATGCATCCGAACACACCTTGTTTTCAGTCCAGCAGCCCATGGGCGCACAGATGGGCCCAAATGCATTTGCTATTCAGGGCTCCAGACTAACTTTTCTACTGGTTGAACTGGTGCTACCAACTTTCTCAGTTGGTCGCACTAGCACTTGATTTGGTCGCACCCTTTTTTTTTTTTCATTTTTGCTAGATGTCATGGGATTAATCAATGCATGCTGATGAATAGTGGTTTTAATTGACCAAAGCTTGCAAAGGCTTTCTGGGTTGCAGCATAAATACCTGTAATATATTCATTATCATTGCATTTCAGGATTTTCATGGATTTTGGACTGCAATTTTAATCTGTAATTTTAAGCATTTTACATTTTAATTATATACATTCTATCTATTTACATTTAATTCATAATATATCCATCCGTCCGTCCATCCATCAGCATCATCATCATCTTAAACATTCAAATGCATGCATTACATTTTAAAAGATTAGAGTATTATGATAAGCTAATACAGATTTTTCGTTATCAGAGTTTATAGTTGTAACGAAAAAATCAGAAATCTCACACTCCTTACCTTCTGCATTTTATAATAATTTATTTTTCCTCAGTCGAGCGATTTCTCTTATCTAACCGCTGAAAAGATGTAGGAAGGGGCACGCTGTTTCGTGAGACATTTTCATTTTTATATGCCTTAATTCGTGAATTCGTAATTGCCGCGTTTGACCATCAGTGTGCAATGCGCGTGACGTCTACGTTCGTCAATAAATAAACTGCAAGTGTCTTGCGGAAGAACACCGTAGCCGGAGCTACTTCTTGCCATTAATGTCTATGGCGAGTCATGCAGGCACTGGGCAACTCCGCATCCGAGTCCACCCCGGGATAAAATAGTCCGAATATAAACACTTATTATAGGCGTACCGTAGTGATTCAGGATAAGTCAAAAACACGGTTAGGAAAATGGATTCATGATGTAGATCAAAAAGATCAAAATGAACCTCTCGCACAAATGCGACCACATACAATTTTAACTCGCACATTCTCAAAAAATGGTCTCATATGCTACCAATTTGGTCACAGTCTGGAACCCTGTATTTAAACAACGTGGCGCAGGACGCAAAAAATGATAACTGCGTCAGGCTGAAACTAGAAAAACACATGCTGCATTGGGCCGGGTGTATGATATACACCTTATAAGTGGTGGATTCTTGTTGAGAATAAGGTTGCAAAGTGAATGTGACGGCTGATGCCTGGCTGTGGTAAATCCTAAGGTTTGTGTTTAATGCTCCACAGGTCATTGTGTGCACAGCCCTTTAAAGCTCTCCTAGCCAAAGAAACAAACTGAATTGGTTCTTCAAGTGCTCGACATTGCTATTCATCTTGGCTTTGGTTTGATCAAGAGTCCTCAGGTTACCCGGGGCAGTAGAACAATAGTTGCGTAAAGAAGCCCCCGATGGCCCCGCCGGACAGAGAGCCATTGTCTGCCGTTGATGTGTGGCGTTCTTTGGAGCGTCGGACAGGATGGTGGAGTGGAAGGAGATCTATTGGCGCTGGATCTCCACGGCCCCTCTCGCCTCCGGCCCCCTCTGTTTGTTTGAGAAAAGAGCCTGTGTTCGCCACACTCAACGGCCGTATTCTTCACGTCGGCTGGCATGCGTGGAGAGCCTCGCTGTAACATGAGAGCTTTGCAGGACGTGCAAAACCAGGGGGGTTGTGAAGAGGGTCTTGAATCACATTCATTATTCCTTCAAAGACAAATAGAAGCTCTTTGTCATGATGTGAAAACCTTGCGTCGAAATTTGCCAATTATGCTGTAAACTACACCAATGCATTGCTGTTGCTGGTATTTTTTGGTTTTGTTTAGCAGATGTCGGTCACTTTCTGCCGTGAATGTGTCTGTGTTTGAGCTAAGCGTATGTCGAGGCATTGCAGGATGGTACAGGATTACTGAATGCATGCTAGCCTGCTATAAAGAGAGGTAGTTTAGAGCCGTGCCGTTCGGGAAGCGGGTAACCATGGTGATATTTACTTCAGCTCTATGCTTGGCTGGGGCGCGCTCAGATAAGGTCCTTTTGGAATTGTTTCTGACCAATCTGGCTCCTGCCAGGGCAATACACATCCCCCGTACTTCATTTGTGTACCTGTACGGGAAAATCATAGTGATTACATTTTTCAAATGGCCGAGGAGTGATTGACCCGTTATGCAGTCGGCCTACCTACTCATGCATTAAAAATGACATTTAAGAGATTACATTGTAGAAGTTGAAGTCTTTATAATGTGGAGCAGTGAATACATTTATTGGAGGAAACCCTTGAGTGATGCGACACCATTAGCCTGATGAGAAATGATTTGTGCCGAGTTCGTTTTCATCTTTGCTTGCATGTCATTTCGCTGAGAATGTATTGACCCTTCGGTAAACTCCGCCCGCTTGGTTTCGGTTGCCAACTCAGACAAGCTTTATATTTTCATAGGAATGAATTGGTGATTTATGAATATAAATATGATATTTTTTTAGTTTATTTTTACAAAGAAAAACATACATATAAATGAGATTTTAAAAAGATTGCTTTGCCTTTACTGTAAGGTATACCTCTTATAAGGTTTGTAGCTGTTTTTTACATTTTCTAATGTATTTTATTTTGTTGGCTGAAACAAATAGAGACAAAAAAAGCAAGTCACAGAAAAGAGAAGAGCCTAATTT
The DNA here is from genome assembly GCF_016745375.1 of Pimephales promelas. The sequence goes on from NW_024121521.1 coordinate 6,478,292, forward strand.
GAAAGTAACTGCAAATGATAACATTACTGTAATATTTTTACAACCCACGAAGTGCACATTTATTTATATAGTTTAAACAATTTTAAGGAATAACCAGTTTATATTAAAGCTGTCAAATGATTAATCGCGATTAATCGCATCCAAAATAAAAGTTTGTGTTTACATAATATATGTGGGTGCACTGTGTATAATTATTTTATGTATATAAATACACGCACATGCTTATATACAGTATATTTAAGAAATAATTTCATGTATTTCATTTCATGTATTCTTCTATGTAAAGCACTTTGAATTGCCATTGTGTATGAAATGTGCTATATAAATAAACTTGCCTTGACTTGCCTATATACTGTATATAGATTTATATAATTTATATTATATATAAATATAAATATTTTATATATAAATAAAAAAAAAATCTTAAATATATATGCATGTGTGTGTATTTATATATATATACAAAATAATTATACACAGTGCACCCACATATATATAAACATAAACATAATTTATATAAACATAAACTTTTATTTTGGATGTGATTAATCGTGATTAATCGTTTAAAAGCCCAATTAAATATAAATGGGATTTCGAAATAAATATTGCAATGTCCTGCCTGTAAGAGTTTTAATAACTCTTTTTTTAAAAGATTTATTTTATTTTATATTATTTTATTTGCTAAACTAGGTCTGTATTTATAAATGTACTTATACATGTATAAAAACTGTATTTATTTGTATTATCTGGGTAATCTGATCCCCTATCGGTTGTCAGTGGGTTTTGCGCTGATATAGCATGAATAGAACTGTTTTGTGAGTTCATTGTTTGTATTGCATCATATGCATGTTGTTTGCTTACTGTGTCTTTCAATCCCCATGGAGTAGAAAAGACAATCTTCCCTGTAACTAGATTCTTGCAACAGAAAAATCTCAGGCCACAACAGACTACAAACGTTAAACTTCTTTGTGCTGAAGAGCATGAGTGCATTTATTTATGTATTCATTTATTTTTGGCTGGTTTTGCACAGGACACACACGCGCACACACTATCCCAGGCTGTTTTCTGTTGAGTCAGGGAAGCCATCTGCCACACAGCGATAATGGCCCGCCAGGGACGCGGGGCCTGGTATAACCAGAGATGAATTAAAACGCCGAGAAGAGAATAGAGAATACTCGGCTACGCTCGAGTCCTACCACGTTTTACAGTGTCTGTCATCACCCACCCCCACTGATGTCAGCAGATGCCCGTATAAAATCTGAAATGTGCATTTTATGCGTTGCTTACTGGGACTGCGGGAAAATTTGATGTGCAATATTGTGTTTTGATACAATCGTGCTTCTAAAAAGCCGAGCGGGGTGGAAGATTTAACATTTCGTGACAGCCGGTCGTATTAAATGCATAGGATTATTACAGAAGAAAATACCACGTCATAAATGATGCATTTTTACGAGGATTAGAAAACACTCAGGAGATGAAAAAGGCAAAAGGGAGAGAGGCGGCAAAGAATTTTTAGGCTTTATATGTATCCACCGGTGTGTTGTGATCATGAAACATTGTAACTATTGGTCAACATAACACATAAATCAATCCTCAGTCTGACCCATAAAGACATGCAAGACAATAACAGCATTGTTTAGTCTCAGGCCTTTTATATCTTTCATTTTCCTTTTTTTTTTATATATCTTCTAGTTTGTCAGATTTTGTGAACTAGGACAAAGTTGAGATAGGTGGGTTACAAAAGTCTGGAGGGACAGAGGATCCCTCCATTGGGATTTTTTGCAGAGTTTTGGAGGAAAGTAGACTTTGTTTGTGTTATTGCTTGCATCTTTACAAGTTGACAACACCAATTAGGTTCAAATTTGTAAGTTAAGAATGTAAGAAAAGAAGTAAACGCCTTTTTGCGTGTGCTGCTCAACAACTTAGGCTTTTTATTTCATCGTATTATTTTCATTTAAAAATAATATAGAAATTAATGACATTTAAATTATTATTTTTAATTAACTTCAGCAGTGGAAATTGGTCGATTAGGTGCTGTAATTAGCTGGTTACTTAGTAATTATTCATTCATTGACATATTTTCTCTCACAACCATAATATCCTCATTATGGATCTTGAATCGTAGGCTACACTCTAAACAATGCTGGGTTGTTTGAACCCAAATTTGGGTAAAATATGGACAAACCCAAATGTTGGGTTAAAAATGTAATTTAAACGGACAGTAATTATATCGTTTTACCTCTTGTAACCACAGCCACGTCCAAGGGATCTTCAGCCTGCGCAAGCGCTGATCTCTCGCGAAAGAAAATCAATGTTGTCTGTTGATATATTAAAATCATCTTCCATTACGATTTCCTGTATATCTAAATATGTTTAGATCTTCGCAGTGAAAGGTAACGCTTCATAAATCTCTGGGCAAACAATGAGTGACACATGCGCGAGAGATCACTTCCAGCGCATGCGCAGACTAGAGCGTTCGCCCCTCAGATCACTTGGACGTGACTGTGGTTACAAGAGGTAAAAACGATATAAATACTGTTCGTTTTCTCACACAAACCGCTCGTTTCGTGTCATAGGCCATCAATGTGTACTTACATTTACGAGTCATTAAATCATGTTTAATTTTGACTTCTGTGAATGCTCTTTGAGGTGGTGACCATAGACCTCCATTATATGACTGACAGACAACAACGGTTTGACCTACAAATATAAAAAAATTGAAAATACTGTTTAAACAAAGACACCTCTCTCACTGTACGACATAGGACTAGCGTTTAGGAGCAATGACCACAGAAATCACCACCATTGGTCATCTATCGTCTGGGACGGCCCGAAATCAAACTATGTGTGTACCGTAAGATGAATACACACTTTCTGTCGGTTTCCGGACAGAAAGCTTCAGCACTCACCATCTGGAGGTCGGCCCTTCGCATCTGCACTCACCAGTCATGATGAGAAGTTTCATTTGTTGATGATGTCAACGTGTAGTGTAACCCCACAACAAATTGGCTTTGGGCCGAGGTGACAGAGATGCATGATGGGTAAATTGATGAAGTAAAGCGCAGGTCAGGGAGGATAATGGAACAGAGGAGAACTCGCAGGCCGGAGCAGAGGGTTGATGACGAGGTCTTTTCCATTAACTCAGGGGTGCGGAGCAGGGGGAGGTTAACTCGTCTCTCTGGAAGCCTCCTCGTTCACTCGTTCCTCGTTCTTCTGCCTGGATCACACACGCCTGCCTGTTTGACACCGACTCTCAACTCAATAAAAGTTGAGCAAAGAAAAGCGAGTGAAGCAAAGTCTCCAAACTTCCTATGCTATTAATCTTAACTTGGGTCTAAATGTCGTTTTTCTTGTTTATTTTACCGGCTTTTTTTTTTTTTTTTTTTCTTCAAAAAATCCTCTTCCCACTCCATAGAATGTCATCAGCAATCGTTCAATCTTAGTTAGCCGGCACTTTCTATGAACATTTGGCTGCCTTAAATGCTTTTTATTGCAGTGCAATTTGTGCTTTTTCATTGTTCACTGTATACATTGTAAAAAAAAAATGTTGTTGGTTTAACTTAAAAAAGTAAGTAAACTGGTTGCCTTAATTTTTAATTTCATTGAACTGGAAAAAGTGAGTTAATACAATGAAGGAGAATGATTTAATCATCAGAAACTCAAAATTATATGTTATCTGAACTAAATAAATTATTTAAGTTGATTTGACAAAAGAAGAAATGTTATGATTACTACACTGTAAAAAAATATTGTTGGTTTAACTTAACAAATCTTGAAAATATTTTTTACAGTGTAGAATATGTTTAATAAAGTATTATGCAGTAATACTGAAGTATATGCAGTAAATGTGCAACCCTGCCCTTTTTTTCTGACCTTTTTCTATGTACTCAACAATGTATTTTATTTGATTTATATAATAATAAATAAACACATTATATATATATATTTAGGTTTAAGCTGCATTCAGACACAAATATTGTCAACGGTTACAAACAAAGTCACACAGTTTGAAATAAATGTAAAATAAAATGATTCCTTATATTTAATTAAACCTCATGAGGTTGATCCAAATATAAAAACACTGTAAATGGAGGAATTTAAATGAAGGCGTTTAGTAACTGTCTCCTCGACACTTCTAGTTTTCTTGTGCTAAATAATTAATTACCAATCCTAGTCTGACATGAGTACTTCTAAGAACTTGGGAAATACTGATTATAAGAGCCAGACTCCTTCACAATGTGTAATTAGAGCCTCATAATTTCAGCCATGCAGAAAACGCAGGAGGAAACGTGGAAACCAAACGCTACAGCGGAAACCTGACACAAACACACACACAACTGTCATTTACATATTTTAATTACAGTTATTCATATTTATATTAGGGTAGAATATTACTTCTTTTTCGTGAATAGAACATAATCCGAATCTATAAATGGCATAAAGTGAGATCTGAATCTGTGAAAATAAAGTGAGTTTTATAGGGAGCCACTTAATCCAGGGTTTTAAAGCTACAGTGATTTTGTTTATTTATGTATTAATTTCTCTTTGTTTAGTTGTGTTGTTTAACATGGTTTCACACTAAAAGACTTTTTTTTTTTATTCGCACATTCATTTTTGTGTCCGCACCAATTAAAAAGTGCCACTAGACAACACTAAATGTTTTACTAGCATAAAAGCTGTTTTGTGTCATGAAGTCTGATCTCCATCATGTGTATTCTCTCTTTGCAGGCGGCAGGTCTTTCTCCCGGTGAGACGCAGACTCCGAGTCTCCTGTTGGCTCCTGGAGTGAGATGGGGCCAGACCCCCATCAACCAGTCCACCCCGTGGGAGACCGACGAGCCCCCCGCCAAGCAGCACAGAGACAGTGACACCACAGGTGTGTGTAGCTCTGCTGATGATGACAACAACACTCAGGAAACAGTCTGTTTGCTTTGGATGAGTTGCTGATGTTGTGGTGTTCCTCATTTCAAAGTCATTTAGGATAAAACTGCTGCCAAGGAAATAAATGAAAGTGTAAAAATCACAGTTTGTTTGCTTGTTTGCTTATTTTTTAAATTTGGCCAAAATCTCACGACAAACAAGCAAACAACCACAAAAAACATATCTTTTTTAATTTATTTTTTATCTTTTCCATGCTCGATTAATTGCGATTAATCACACCCAAAATAAAAGTTTGTGTTTACATAATATATGTGGGGCACTGTGTATAATTATTTTATATATATATAAATACACACACATACTTGTATATATTGAAGAAATATTTTCATGTATATGCTGTATATAGATTTATATTTAATTTATTTTATATATAAATATAAGTATTTTATATATAAATATTTTTTTAAATATACATGCATGTGTGTATATATATATATATATATACATATACATATACATGCATGTGTGTGTGTGTATATATATACATATATATATATATATATATATATATACATATACATGTACATGCATGTGTGTGTGTGTATATATATATATATATATATATATAAACAGTTTATATGGCTGTGTATGGCTGTGTAGATTTTAGGTCTCTTATACTCACCAAAGCTGCATTCATTTACCAAAAAAGTTGATTATATTGTGAAAAATAACTAAAAACTTAAAATAACTATTTTCTATTTGAATATATTTTAAAATGTCATTTATTTCTGTGAGAGTACAGCTAAGATTTAAGCAGGTATTACCCGCGTCTTCAGATCCAAATCATTATTATTATTATTTATATTTATCATAATTATTGTTGAAAACAGTTGTGCTGCCTTTTTTGTGGAAACTGTACATTTTCAGGATTCTATATATATCATTTTCTATATTGTATATTTTATACATTTCCTGAACCAAAACGACTTACAAATGAGGTAAATCACAATCATGTTTCTCTTTGTTAATTGCTTGTGGACTTCAACACAGCTGGAATGCACTCTTGACCAATCAGCATCCGGAAATGCTCTCAGTTTTATTGAATTACCATATGGACATGCACCTAGGTGTTCAAATGCGTCTTGAGATTCTTTATGCTGTAGCATGGAGAAATCCTCAAGAGCATCAAACACAGAAAATTGAGCCAAAAATGAAGGGTCGACCAAAGCAATGCACGTTACGCGGACGTTTCTTCGCGTCAAATCTGAATTAAGTTGGTAATGAAGACAGACTGTTGACCTGACTACCCTATCCTGAGTGATTATACGTGGGAAATTGGACATCACTGTTGAGGAGGGCAGTTGCGTGTGTTTTCTGAAACCCCCGGGGCCTCCACAGGGCCCCCCGCTGTGTCGTTTAAGTAGGAACCGAAGTCTCACAGAGGGAGGGAGTGTTAGCATTGTGTTGAGCTCTACAGGGTCCCGCTTCCAGCACCTTCCTCGAAACACGAAGTGAGATGTCACTCAACTTCTTCCCATTCGACAGCGCTCGGTGTAATATGACATATCTGGAGCCGAGATCCACGTCCCATTAGCTCAGAGACAAAAAAGCATCTGCAAATCTCGTAACGACTCTGCAGGCATTCATTAATCATGACGGTGGTGAGCAAGTCGTTTTGGGGAGGAAAAAAAAATTCCCAAAAGTTTCTCAAAGACTTGGCTTTTGCATGACGTTGATTTGCACTTTGATTTTAATCCATCAAAAGAGACCCTTGTAAGAAATAGTGGTTGATTTAACTGAAAAAAACGAGATCTATACTCCTATGCGAGGACAAAAGCACTCTTATGAACAACTATTTTATCCCCATGAACATTGTAATTATATGAGCAATCAACACTCGGATCCATACTGCTAATTTCATTAGCTTTTCAGCGCCGAAGCTAGGGCTATAATTGAGTTCCATTCTTATTTCTTTAATAATCTAATGATAGATTTTTCATCAAAAGACTTGATTGCAGGGCACAAATCTGCAGAAAGTGCACAAAAATGGTCTGGGAATTACTTTTTTTGGTTAATAGCACTTTTGTGTCTAATAGACTAGGAAATATTGGACTTTTCTTTTGTTAGCGTGTCCACGGTGGTTGAAATTGAGCGCAGCTATCCTTTAGTTTGTTCTGAATTATGCACGCACCTCATTTCAGGCTGCAGCGAATCTATTCCCGCTAGTATATTCCTGTCTCTTCAGACTATAGTGCGGGGAAGGCCAACGTCATGATTAATGTTTTTTAATCTTTTCCCCGCCTGGTGTATTTTGTGTTATGGACCATCATTGTTGAGGTGCTATTTTTGCAGCTGAGGAGGAAGTGTGCTGGTCCACAAAGAGCACATATTCATGAGATAAATCTGCCATGTTGCATTGTGAGTAAGCTGTCTGCTATACAGTAGATATATGCTTTCGATCCCGTGACGCCATGCTTAAAATACTCAAAAAATTGAAGACTAAAAGGGGTAGTTCACATAAAAATCATTTACTCACCCGTTCCAAACACTTTTGAATTTCTTTTTTCGGTGGAACACAAAAGAAGATATGTTGAAACATTTCTGTGTTTTTTGTTCATGGGGTCCAGTTTTGTTTGGGCTCCAATGTTCTTCAAAATATCTTCTGATTTGCACAATAAAGTCAGATATGTTTGGAATTTAAGGGATAATTCACCCAAAAATTCAATCATTATTACTCGCATTGTCATTCCCAACCTATAAGACTTTCATTTCGATTAGACCGCTTTATGTGATGAACAGATTTAAAGAAGCAGTTCACTTTTGAAAAACTTTTGCTGATAATTTACTCACCCTCATGTCATCCAAGATGTCAATGTCTTTCTTTCTTCAGTCGAAAAGAAATTAAGGTTTTTGATGAACACATTCCAGGATTTTTCTCCATATAATGGACTTCAATGGGAACCAAACGGTTCAAGGTCCAAAAGACAGTTTCAGTGCAAACTGTTCAAAGGGCTTTAAACGAATTAATAAATACATAACAAAGTTTACGTTTTATAAGCTCAAATGGTCGCCTTGCTCTGTTCTGTGACGCGCGTCCGTGACTGTCCTGTTCGAACTCGTTCATCAAAATGAGCGAATCTTTTTCCGAGTCGTTTGGTTCATTCAACGAACGAAACGAACGAGTTGACTCGGAAAAAGATTCGTAATATGTTGTTAAAATGTTTTATATACAAGGCAGTCAGTCTACTCCAAAATTTCACATTTAATTCAATGTGTTACTTGCCATTCCTTTGTAATTTATTGTTAAAGTGATGAGCAATTTCGGAGTGAAAATAGTTTCTATGTCATATCTTTATTCAGTGTACTGAAAATCAACTTTCTATGTCATTGTATTTAAAAATGGGTTAGGATGAAGAAGTGTTGATAATCAATAAAAAGGACAGTGAGCCACAATACAACTTTTCATGATCTATAAACAATTTTAGGTAAATTCACTGAAAAACATTTTAAAAATGCACAAAGACAAATACTGATAAGAGAAAACATACTGCAATAAAATTAAAATGATTAAAATTAATACAATTAGTTCAGTGCACACCGATGTGAAACCCATGTGAACTGTTAGTCTACTGTTTAGAAAACTTAAACTCTATGTTCATGCTACACATGAACTTTGCAAGCCCATTGATTTCTATGCGTCTGGTGCGGCAAATGAAAAACACAAGGGTTTGTGAAAAGTGTGTCTTTTGATAGACTGACGTAAACATCCATCAACCAATGTCCAGGTTTTCATAAATCCAATTCTCTGTATTCCCACTTGATTTTCCCACACTCTAAAAATGGATTTTACACCTTCCTTTAAATCAAACGCCCCATCAGAGGTTTCTCTAGTGTGCAAGCACCCGTGGGATCTGCTATCATAACTCTGTCTGTCTCTGAAATTATAGTGATACTGTGGACATGCATATAAACTGTAAGCGCAAGTAAGTTTTTGCTTCTTGCGTACACTCATCTGTCGTAACCTTGCTGTATTACTGCATTGATGATTGACTCTGATTTGACCCTCAAAAGATGAATAATGCATAAAGAAATAAATATTTACCAATGAATTCCCTTTTCACAGTGGAAAATGGAGTTGTTATGAGTAAATCCCACACATAACCAAACTCTAGTTCTGGTTTTACTGAAACATCTTGCAGAGCTGAATTTTAAGCATCATTACTCCAGGCTTTTGTGTCAGAAATCCTTCGGAAATTCTTCTAATATGATGATTGGCTGCTCAAGAAACATTTACTATTATTATCAAATGATGAAAACAGTTGGGCTGTTTTATATTTTTGTGGATTCTTTAATAAATGGAGCATTCAATAGGCCATGCAGGCTATTGAATAATGTACACAACACCCAAATATCTCTCGCAATCCCAAGCCTATGCACCCTACCCCCTCATTGAATCTTATCACATAGACGTTAAATTAATCTCCAAATAACATACTAAAGTTCCTTCTATTCTGTTTTTTAGCTGACTCTTTCTTATCCAAAATGTTGGAAAATTAGCTATAGGGATAGAAGCAGACTTGCCCAATGCACAAAGATCAGAGCCGGACAGTAACAGAGTACAATACTTGAGTACAATTTTGAGGGATCTGTACTTTACTCGAGTATCATTTTTGGGGAGTACTCATAACTTTACTCAAATACATTTGAGAGGGAAATATTGTACGCTTTACACCACTACATTTCTATCCATAACCGTGAGTACCCATGGACCCACCTCACTAGACTATTTAAATTTTCTGAATTTTCTGAAATTTTCTTAAATGTTTAATAAAGCAATATGGTAAAAAGATAAAAATGACTCGATTTTACTTTCAAGTGCTTTTACATTCTCCAAGGTATTAAAGGGATACTCCACTTTTTTTGGAAATAGGCTCATTTGACCACTCCCTCAGACAGGGGCGTAGCTACATGGTGGCCAGGGGGGGCCACGGCCACCATTGGTCAAGGCTCGGCCCCCCTGCCGGCCCCCCCTCCCAACCTCACGGGAAAATAAATTTAATAATAATAAAAAATACAAACTCCAGTAACGGTCTAAAAAGGAAGCTGAAATGTATTTTTTAATCAAGTCATTGATTTGTCACTTACGCTACATATTACGCTCCATATTAGCAACATGTTGGGTCACGCCCCCATCAACAGTGCGAGACATAACGTGCATTCTGACAGCACTAAATGAAGACTAGCAGCTAATCACTGGATATACCACTGTAACTAACAGGTGTGTAAGTTGGTGATACTTGAAAGCATAACATTAATTGAAATGATAAGATCATATTAGTTATCTTCTGACTCAGTTTAATGTGTAAGAATGTGTCGTCGACATAGAGTGAGTTTAGTTAAGCAGCGCCGCTGCTGTTATTTTTGCAAACTTGTATGATTATCTGGCTGGCTAGCGCTAGACAGTTAGCTTAAGTCAATTCCAATTGTGTCACTTAGGGTACAGGCACTAACTGAAGCGTTCCGTTCACGACGACACGTAAAATCCCTTTTAGACTAATCTGGTCTATTTTTTTCCCTTCAAACGCACGCGCTGGCGCCGCAATCTAGTGTAGCCTAGCTACTTTCATTGATTATAGTGGAACCTACACTCTTAGGAAAAAGGGTTCTATAATATATAGGGTTCTTTACTCAAAGGACATTGTATGCTAAAAAAGGTTCAATAATGAGAAGAAAGAACCCTTTTGGCACAAAGGTTTTTTAAAGGCTATTATTCATTCATATATTACATTATTCTGCAACATTTGTAGGTGTTATTAAATTATTGTTTATTTAACTGTTGTAGTAACTTAATGTCACATTTTAATCATGCAGATTTTTGGAGGATAAAAAGTGAAATGGCACTCTTAGTCTGATATTAATTAATTACATTTTTTAACCACCATATGTTGAATTTTTTGATCATTTACATGCATTGCATTTTAGGGGTTCCAAATACGTAACGCTTTAGAACCTTTTAAGGTTCTATATTGAACCTTTTCTTCTAAGAGTGTAATCTAGTAACTATTATTAACTAACAAGAAACTCTGATTAACAAACTAAGTAATAGCGCATAGATTAAGTGTTACGATATACTTCTGTGGGAATTATACTAATTATTTGGATTCATATTATAAAGTGAAGATCGTTGGAACGAACTAATAATTACTCAAGTGTTACTAAAGACATTTTCTAAAAGTATACTAAAGTTCACCAAAAATCTCAAACAGTTGCACAAATCATGACTAGATCATGTAGTAACACTTGAGTCATTACTAGTTAGTTCCAATGATCTTCACTTTATAATACGGATCCATTAGTAAGTAATAGCTCATAGATGAAAGTGTTACTAGATACTTCTATGGGAATTACTAATTATTTGGTTCCGTATTATAAAGTGAAGATCATTGGAACTAACTAGTAATGACTCAAGTGTTACTACATGATCTAGTCATGATTTGTGAAACCGTTGTAACCTGTTGTGTTATCACAAATGAAATTGGATGTTGCACTTAAAATGCAATGTTTTACCTAAATAAATTATTGCCAAATATGACAATTCATATTGCGTCTTTCTGTCATTTGCACTAAAAACATCCCTGTCTCATGTTAAGGTCCCTAACCCCTCACATAATGATGACACATTGCACTCGCACATTTATCAATTAGACATTATTAGTGTCATAAGGGAGTTCAATCCATTGTTTATGGCCTGACGAGCCGGGCGTGAGTTTTAGTAATAGTAGTTTTTGACAATCAAGTGCCACCCCAAATAAAAGCATGACACAGGCTGGCCCCTCCAGAAATAATGTCCTGGCTACGCCCCTGCCCTCAGAGTTAAACAGTTGGGTTTTACCATTTTCGAATGTATTCAGACAATTTTTTTGATATTTAGAAGGTCTCATTTCTGGTCTCATTGACTCCCATAGTATATATTTTTCCTACTATAGAAGTCAATGAGACCAGAAACTGTCTGGTTACTGATATTCTTCTAAATATGAGAAAATCGGCTTTATTGTTTGTTTGTTTGTTTGTTTGTTTTACCTTTATTGTCTGTTCAGATTAACTGGACAGAAATTCATCTTTGATACTGGCTTCAACAACATTCTACAACCACATTAAACACATAAAACACATAAATAATACGCCCATAATAATTAATAAATACATGATTCAAAAAAAATACAGTTCACATAATTCACAATAACATCCCTAATTGAGAATTTGGTTTAAAACAGTCACTGCCGATGGGACAAATGATCTTTTAAAAATATTCTTCCTAGCATACGGTGTACGTAGCCTGCGACCCGAAGGGAGGACTTCAAAGCATGGAGAGGATGAGTCTGATCTGAAAACACGCGCTAGCGCCTTTTTCTCCACAAAATTTATGGATTTGAAAACTGTAAAACTCAACTGTTTAACTCTAGGGGAGTGGTAAAATGAGCCTATTTCCAAAAAAAAAAGTGTAGTATCCCTTTAACATTAACATTTTTGTTGGAAGTGTAGGACGTTTCTGTCCATAAATGTAAGCACTATGGCACTAGTAATGCAATATTTCGAAAATGTACTCTTGATACTCAAGTACTTTTAAAAACAAGTACTTTGGTACTTTTACTCAAGTAGACACCTGACTGTAATACTTTTACTTGAGTAAAATTTAGCAAGGGGTATCTCTACTTTTAAGTAATGAAGCTGTGTACTCTGTCCGCCTCTGACAAAGATGTCGTTTCATTTATCACCTTGTGATCCCATATAATAAAAATACACATGGTTGCACATGGTTTTCCACCAAATAAAGTGTGTGGCTGAATGTCAAACGTGCTGTTGGTTGTCCTTGACCGGGTTCTCCTGTTCCTGTTCCGCAGGGCCCCCATGGGCGCCTCCAGTGGTGTCGGTCTGTCAGGCCAGCATGATGGCTCATTCGTACGGGATGCCACAGCCGCCCGTCTACAGCCAAGGAGTGTCCGTCCAGTCTCCCATCATCGGCGTGACCCCATCCATCCAATCGCCCATCCCCCCACACCATCCGCTCATGACCGCACACTTCCAACTTCCCCCCCTCTCTTCCCAACCGCCAGGCAGCCTGGTCCTCAACATACAGAACCAGTCTCCCTACGCCACCAGCCAGCCGCCAATCACCCCGTCGCCCCTGACGACGGCCGGCCAGGTAGTCCACCCCACCCCTCAGAGCGTGATGGGAAACGGTCACATGACGCACCCGCTCATGCAGCCTCCGACTTTGCCTTCCGCCGCGTTGCCGCTAACGAACGGGCAAGCGACGACTCAGCCGACGCCGGCCTCTATGAATCAGGAAAGCCAGAACGGGCTTCAGATGCTCCGTACGGTCGGAATGGGGAAGTACGAGTTCACGGACCCGAGTCACCCGAAAGGTAAGCGCTTCCCTTAGCTGGTGCATTTGCAACTAATGAACGTGCCCGAGGATGTCTTGAAATGTCTTTTTCAGGGAATTGCATTTGATGCCGGCAAGGAAATTGACCACAAACATGTCAGCGAGACATTGTTAAAGCCTCCTGAGTAACAGCCCGCGGTATGAAAGCATCTCCAAGGTTGCGGATTCAGTCCTGTAACAACTGTCACATAATCAGGGCCTCTTCCTTGCAAACTTTTATGCCGGTTTCTAAGAGTCCCCTGCTGTGAATTCTTGACTGTTTCCAAGGCTGTAAATCGTTGTTTGTACAAGATAACCTTGGACGAGACTCTGTCAGTCCAGAAACAGATGTTGTGTATTCCCTGAGCAATTTTCACATTTAATGAAGCTTTTAATCTAGGTTTAGATTGGCTTTCGAAGCTCATTTGATTTTTTTTATGAGCTCTATAAAATGAGTGCAATTTACTTTCCACATCGATGCAACTTGCAATTGTCTCTTAAGATGCAAAAGAGCCAATTACATTAGACTTTCCATGCATTTTTGAAATGTAACTGCTCAAAGCACAGTTAAAGCAGTGGCATTGAAGCAGGTTTCGCTCTCCTGTCGTGAGAACTATAGCAGACTAATGTGCCATGTGAATGGCACCGCTTACATAATACTGCAATCCAGTTGCTTTATGTCTCTGTAAATTAAGTCTTGTTTGTATCAGTCCAAGCAAATGTTGTCTTTTTATACTTTTCCCTGCTGAGAACAACTTAAACTGGTGGTCTAAGCTGGTTGGAGTTATTCTAGCTGGTCTCTGAGTCTGACCAACCCAACAAAACTGCCCAAAACCAGTTTAAACCATCAGTCTAGACCAACTAAACAAGTTTGATGTCCAGCTTAGAATAGCAAGTCAGGTTTAAGCTATTTTTATCAGCAGGGGTTTCAGTGTACTCTACTTATGCAATTTTTGGTTTATTGCGTTGCATTGATACTTTAGGTCCTTGTATAAATATTTTGATTGTTTGTTCTTTCATATAATGTCCTAAAGTTCAATATATGAAGAAGATGGTTATCTAATGTTTCTCCATGTGGTCTGAGACTAAAGATTTATTTTCTCTCGCTCATTTGCTGCAGTTTCAATTGCGATCCAGTTGTTATGTTATGAATGGCAATGGATTGAATACTGTACCGTTCAGTTTCCATAAATTCTGTTCACTTTCTTAATTAGCTAGAAACGTTCTGGTTCTCTGGACTTTGATGGTCAGCTGATTTATTCACTCGCACGTTTCACCTTGTTGACCAAATTAGAACATCGGATGACTTTAATCCTAAGATCTGGTTGACGGAGAACTTGGCTTCCCTGCTGTTTTCAGCTCTGTTTCCTGCTGCTACATCCTTTTAAAGAAGCGCAGATCCTTCATGGGTCAGCACACACCAGAAGCAGCATGAAGAGTCAGAGTTTTCTCTCTTAATACAGCTGCGTTGTGCTTAAGTGCAGTGGGCAAGGTTAGCAGCAGTGGCACCGTGACTCATGTGCCGCTTTTTGAAAGATTTCAATGATGGAAAGTGAATTGAATTGGCTCGAGTTAAGGAATCAATGGGAATTTTGTTTCTAGCCCTTGCGGTTCAAAAGTTATTAGCATGAAGATGATTGCAAATCTGGTGGCACTTGAGGGATTGAGATAGAGACTCCAGAATTGCGCTGGTTAATTTTCAGAGTATCCTCTATCTGAGGGCCAAATTTGACAAATTTCTATGTGCTACCAAAGATTTGGAGGGCCATTCTTTGTGCTTCTGTCTTTACATTTTCCCATCAAGTAGTTCTGAGTGTGGAATGCTTTCTAAGAACAACTCTGTTCCACATAATGTTTTTAATGCTAGTTCAGTTGACCAATTTGGCTTCATTTGGCTGTTGTCCAGTAGGGAAACGGCCTCAGCCTCAATCCATTCACTGACCATTATCATGCATACTGAACACAAAATGGCAATAGCTCACAGAAGGAGTGAGCTAAGAAGCCGCCTCTCTTACTGCACTTAAACAGGCAAGTACACTGTTTTAGTATTCAGAGTATTCAGTTAAACACAGTTTTGGAACTCATTTAGTTGAGAAAGACAACACATGTTGTGTAACAGTAGATTGGATCTGTACGTAAGCTCTTAAAGTGACAGCAGCCTAATATTCAAAGAAAATCACTCTGCCCTTGACTGAATAACCTTTGTAACTTTAATTGTAAGCATTAATCTGTATTTTAATTTTTACAATGTAGACTAGGGTTGGGTATCGAGAATCGAGTATCGATTGGAACCGAGACTAACTTTTCGTTTTTCCCGGAATCGTTCAAAAGTTAAAATTTCGATTCCTAGTTTCGATATTCGCAGTCCGCCGAGTGGAAGAAGAAACCGCTGAACAACACCAACGAAGAAGCGTCTACCGGAAGTGTTGGCATAACCACGCGAGTCGAACATGAGTAACTTACGTCGGCGATCCAAAGTATAGCTTCACTTTTCTAAAAATAACGAAATCAACAAAAGGAGTATTTTTACAGAAGGAGTATTTCCTTCAGAAAGGATTATTTCCTTCAGAAAGGCCATTGGTTAGCAAGGTTAGCTAAACTTTTTTGACCCTGCCTCTTAAAAGAATCGGAATCGAGAATCGTTAGGAACCGGAATCGAAACAAGGAATCGGAATCGGAATCAGAATCGTTCAAATTCAAACGATACCCAACCCTAATGAAGACTATCCAGTGTTATTTTGGATTACTTTGATTTCTGCAGTATTTCTTACCCAAGTGCTAACCTACTGTTAGACCCACCTGAAAAACGTAAAGCCGTGTTTTTTTTCCATATATCTTTACAGCATTGACTTAGATTAACCTTTCGTGCAAAGTGATTTCAATTTAGTAGAATATAAGCTTAGACACAAAACTTGCTCAATGATATTAAAGGAATGGCACTGCGGTTTACAAATCCATTGACAAATGAGCGTTGCTACTTCTTATCATTAGTTCACATCCATTTAATCTATGGCACAAAAATAAAATCCATATTAAAGCCTGGCAGAGAAGGACTCATTAGTGTAACAGTATGCATTTCTATCTTCCATGTGCCCTTTTTCATAAGATCAGATTTCTAGTTCATATCGGATCTCTCATTTCATCTAAAAGGTGATTACGCATCTCTGACCATTAATGTATCTGTTTCCAGTCTGTCTTCTGCTTTTTGATTGAAAGATAAGATTGCAGTCATTGTATCGTTATCATTGGAATTGTTAACATATTCTTTTTCAAAAGAAAAACTTCAAAAAGTTGAAGACATTTGAGGCTGCCCAGGGGTTGTTTCACTGCCATTGAGCTGATTTATATTGTTCGGAGTGTCTTATCAGCATAAATACACGTTTTTGAGAAATGGGGGAGTGTAGTGTTTGCCAGTGACATGTGGTGTTTAAGGCCGACAGCTGTTTTTGGGAAAGATGCCAGTGGCGCTGCTCTGTCACACTTAGAAGGGAAGACGCGCTTCAAAATATATTGTTTCTCAATGAGCAGCTGCCTAAAAACACTACATTTTGCAACAGAGCAAGACAGATTGAAGACTGAGCCCATATTTTTAGACTTGCAAGACGCTGGCCCCGATTGCCACCAAAACAGACATGAATATCTTATTTGATCGAGGAGAGTTGGTTCCTTGGTGCCAACACGTTGGCTCCAGTTTTTTCAAACACTTGAAATGGGAACCTATGTAAAATTCAGTGTGCAGCAGAGATTGTTCGGGGAGGGTTTTTGCCGGTGACAGAATTCACAAGTAAAAGGATTATGTTGTTTCCCTGGCAAATAGAAAAATGTTCAAACACAAATGGATTTGACTCACTCGTTGGGTTTGAAATGGCGATTTATCATCAGATTGCACTGTGGAGTGTGAGTGAATGTATTCAGTGTGTGTGTGTGTTTGCGGGATGTTCATTTTTAAACTTGACTAGTCAGTGGGTTGTCTGAATGACTAGTCAGCCTCTAGGAAGCTCTCTATAATTGATCTACTTTAGAGTCGCTTACCCAATGAGACACGTTTCTTAGGAGGTGTATATCATATAATCATATAAAACCCACTCGTGTGTAAAAAACAAACAAAACAAAAAAAAACAGTTGAATGGAGCCTAACAGAATGAAAAAGAACACCACTGCACTGATTATGCACTTTATTGTTAAGACTGGAAGACTGGGAAAATGTTGCCTGGTCTGATGAGTCTCGATTTCTGTTGAGTCAGAATTTGGTGTAAACAGAATGAGAACATGGATCCATCATGCCTTGTTACCACTGTGCAGGCTGGTGGTGGTGGTGTAATGGTGTGGGGGATGTTTTCTTAGCACACTTTAGGCCCCTTAGTGCCAATTGGGCATCGTTTAAATGCCACGGCCTACCTGAGAATTGTTTCTGACCATGTCCATCCCTTTATGGCCACCATGTCCCCATCCTCTGATGGCTACTTCCAGCAGGATAATGCACCATGTCACAAAGCTCGAATCATTTCAAATTGGTTTCTTGAACATGACAATGAGTTGACTGTACTAAAATGGCCCCACAGTCACCAGATCTCAACCCAATAGAGCATCTTTGGGATGTGGTGGAACGGGAGCTTCATGCCCTGGATGTGCATCCCACAAATCTCCATCACCTGCAAGATGCTGTCCTATCAATATGGGCCAACATTTCTAAAGAATGCTTTCAGCACCTTGTTGAATCAATGCCACGTAGAATTAAGGCAGTTAGGGGGTCAAACACAGTATTAGTATGGTGTTCCTAATAATCATTTAGGTGTGTGTGTGTATATATATATGCACAATAAATACTATTATTATTTATTTGTAGATGTATGTTGGCCCCTCTAATCAAGTTGGTTGTTATTTGCAGTGTGTGAGTCTTATAAAGCACTTTGTGAGTTCAGAGTCAGAAAGCTCATCCACCATTCGCAATGCCATTAAGTGACACTAGTACTCGTGAGACTTTGATCTGTTTGCTTGGAAATGACAGTCGTGTTATCCGGCGCAGTTCAGACTCAGACTCCCCGTGAGTCCGTCTTGATGAATGAGTCGAGACAAGCTACTGGGTCGTTGACATGGAGGCAAACACAGACTCTTTGCAGGATTCCTTGTCTCATTTAGACAGATCGGCCTTGGGCCATGCGTCGTACGCCCTGCCTAAGAGCCACACGTGGAGAAATGGAAGCTCACGAGCGCCTGAGCGCATTTATAAATGAACACACACATCTATGTTAATGATTAGGGACTGGAGCAATGATGCCATAACTCTGCGGGGATAAGCATGTGGTTGAGGACGTAACCTTATATCGCAAAATTGATCCAGAGTAGCGTAATGTTCTCTTTTTATGCTTATCTGATGCTCATGAAAGCAGCCGGAATGTGTTTTTTTCTTTAGATATTGTGTCTAGATCATAAATATGTAAAATGATTCCCGTGTGCTCATAAGAACCTCCATGAGGGTTCGGTGCCCTACAGTACACCAAATCCCATGATGCATCATTGTAAATAAAAGAGCCTGTGGTTTCAAAGCAAAGCCACAGCCACGGCGCTCACGATTGTTGTATAAAACAGCTCGAGAGCGTTCAAGCGGCGTTCCTCTGCCGTTCCAGACAAACCACCTAAAATGGCACGGGTCGTTTTGACTGTTCAATTAGGAAGCTAATCAGTTTAGACAGATGATTAACACTGCGATACAAGGGCCACCCCGGGAGCGTCCCGCTTCGACGCATGCAGGGCCTGTGCTTCTGTCTCTCCCATATACACTTTTGCATTTGTGTGCATTTATTAAAATATTGCTGTCATTGCGTCTCCTAATTACGAGCTTATCTGGAAGCCACACTGCCAGTTTCAGACATTTTAATGAGTGCGTTTATTTGTCCTTGTTAGCTTTTTTGCCTTATAGTCTCAACTGATAATCTGAAATAATGAGGTCAGTTGAAGCATTGGGTTTATCTAAAGCAAATATGAAATTCCATGTAGAGGTACATACTGATATTATTTAGACTTGTAATTACAGTGTCTTCAAATGGTATTTGGATGTACATATAAATGTTTGAATCACACTGCTTTAGACAACAATACATCAAATTAAGACATCACTATTTATTGAATTATTTTATGATTCTTTTCTTTTCTTTTGACAAGACCATGACACTGCTTTTCATTTTTACATAATAGCAAAAAATATACAATAAATATAAATTATTTGTATAATTTATATAATATAAAGTAATATAAATTATGTATGCGGTTAATAAAATGTTAGTGTCAGTTAACCCTTGAAAGCTAAATATTATCAGAAAATTTGAAATAGATATCTCATTTTAATTATAGACCTTGTAGAGGTATATCTGATGTTATTTACATGTAATATACAGTCTTTAACCCCTTCGCTGTCACACCTATTTTTGAGAATGGAAGTTAAAATGCACTATTCAAACTTAAATGGTTGTTATTCAAGAATGCTTTGGAAAATATACCCAAGTTCGGTCTTGTTTTAAAGAAAACACTCAGCAGCCAGATTATTGCTGAAGTGAAAACACTTCAAAAAAAGTAAAGTTGAAAAAGTTATGGAAGTTTAAATTTACAGTGAATCAAGTATACTGTACTATATATTTTTTATTTTATATAAAATGTATATTTTACAAAATATTTTTTACTATAAAATTACTATAAAATCAAAGCCATTAATCTAACCAAGTTAGGTTCCAAATTTGAAGTTGATATCACAAAAATTGAAGTTCCCATGAGATTTTGTCTAGGCGTTGTACTAAAAATACCACTGGGTGCCATTGGATTACATTGAATTTAGATGTATTCATTCTGCCTTAACAAAATTAATACATTTCTGTCCAAATATAAATTCTGCCACAAAATTTGGAACCTTGAGACACAGACCTTTCTGACAATATGTGTTTTGTGAAGATTAGAAAAGAAATTATGAAATATAATGATGCCCAAAAGGGGAGAAGCCTGATAAAATAATATAGAGTACAATTTCTATAATGCAACAGTCAGTTAAACAGTTTTCACAGGATGAATTCTGCATTTATAAGCTTTCAAATGATACCTAATTTATGATAACTACTAAAATATGTAATATAATAAAAAGGTGATAAAAAAGATAATAGGATAATTATATATATATATATTAGAGGATAATATTATATTATATTTTTTGTATTGACAAATACTAGATTAAATGTTTTATTATGAACTTTTAGCAAAAAAACCCCCCAAAAAAACAGAAGTTTCAATGCTTAAAAGTGGGTGCATCGACTTTTTTGGACAAAGGTCAGACCTCCAGATTTTTTGAGGTGCTCTCTTGTCATGAATTCATCATTTACTCTTCCTACATAATTTGTAACACAAAACAGGGGTAGAATATCTATTTAGAAGTCTTAGACCTTTCCAACGATATATAATTTGTCATAATTAGATTACGTAGCAGGACTTGACAGTTAAGGGGTTAAAACGTTTTTAAGACACATTTAAACTTTTAAATGTTATTGAATTAACAATACATCAAATTAATATAGCTCGAGCAAACTTTTCAAGAAAAAGTGCAGATTCAGTTTTTATTGACTTATTGATGATCCAATTATCATCCACTGTACTTACGTTTTATAATATTATCTGTATTAGCTAAATTCATATTGACAGCTCCAGAAACCAGCTCTAAAAAAATGTTATTAATGAGTCCTTAAAAGCTTCATAGAGATGTCTCATTTTAATGATAGGTCTTCTTCTGTGTCAGATTATAAGTCAAGTTATCATATTTACTAATCATTGAGTGAAAGAAAAGGTCTATAATTCTCTTTTTACCCCTCATAATGTTTGTCGTAACCGGTTGGAGTCCCCCACAGAGCAGGTCGGTGCAAAATCACAAGAAAAGTCTTACCACTTTAAGATGCAAGCTTTAAAATGAGACAACAAATTAAAAGAGTTGATCTTCCCCTCATCCAGCATCATCCTCCCGTGGCTGTAGAACCCGTGGGCTTCATTTGGGTTATTTGCATGTCAGTTGACTGCACTAGTAAATCTGTGTGACCGTACAGTGAAATAGCGCTGCTGCATGTAGCCTCAGCAACATTTGTTGCTATTCATGGGATTGGGAAGCCTTTTCCGGCGTTCTCGTATAGTGTTTAGGAGGATGAATGTGCTCTTTAAAATGTGAAGACGGCTGTTGTGGCTGCGTCGTGATTCCCATTTTCCTCCAAAAAGATTGAATGAGCCGAATGTTTGATTGCGGACGCATCTTGTCATGATGGGAAACATTCATATTTATCACATTTAAATTTCACACATTTGAATAGCAAATTTCAGATGGTTGTACACCTGCTTGTGTATGTTGGAACTAGTCGTTTGACTGTTGAATGCAGGAAGCAATTTTGAGTTCTTGTTGTCTGTCAATGGAAGGAAAATATCTGGTTTATGATTATCTAGTGGTGTTTTCACTCCTTTGGCATCGGGTTAGCAGTTCACGTGGTACATATGGAGCGTCCGTGCTTGCGACCGGCGTGGCAAAACAGATGAATTATGCAAAGAAGATAAATTATGCATTCAGCGTCCATTCGCCAAACCTTAAAAATGACTCTGTGTACTCAATTAAAAGTCATGCATCATTATTGCATAGGAAAGTGGAAGGCTTTAAAGGAATATTTCACCAAAAAATGAGAATTATGTCGTCGTTTACGCACCTTCTGTTCTAAACTTGCAGGAAGTTCTTTCTTCTGTTAAACATGAAGGAAGATGTTTTGAGTTACCAAACAGTTGCTGGTCCCCATTTACTTCCAAAATACTGTGGGAACAGAAACTGTTTGGAAACTGTCACCCAGTTACCCTTCTTTTGTGTTCAGCACAAGATAGAAATGAATACAGGTTTGGAACAGAACTGTCATGTTTGGGTGAACCATCCCTTTAATGGAATGAGCGGATGCTATTTACCTACGGTAGTCCCCTGATCAACATCGGTAGACGGTGGAATGAAGATGAGGCAGTTAATTGCAATTTCTTTGCTGTCTGCTGGCGGAGGATGTGTTCAGATATTCATATGAGAATTTATTAGCAACGATTTCATGTCAAGGCTAAAATTAAGAAGTATGTAATAAGGTTTCATAGAAAATCGAGCAGCCTCAAATATTTGAGCCAGCGAGTAGTTTTGGTGTGTCAGTTCATTTTTGTCTCACTTTACTTCTTTCAGTATAGATTATATATAGAGTATATACGATTTCTGTTGACATTTTGCTTATCAAATGATTCATTAAAATTATTTTAAGATTCCTCGAGATTTACAAGAATAGACAGAGAAATAAACCAGTCAAATGTTTGGACAGCTTTTGATAATCTTACAGACAAACTTTACAGAATAATAGTAAAGTATAACTTTAGTTTTTCTTTCTTTTTTCTAATTTTAGTCTTAAAATTCTAATATATATATATTAGAATTAAAAATATTAAAGTCTAATAAATAAAAACTATTAAATATAAATAATTCAAATAATTATTTAAATAATTGTTATTCACCAAAGGCATTCAATTTATCAAAAGTGGCAGTAAAGTCTTTAACAATTGTTACTTTATATATATATATATATATATATATATATAGAAAATAAATTTTGTTTATTTAAACGTTCTTTTCATCAAAGAATCCTGAAGAAAATAAATAAAACGGTTTCCACAAAAGTATGAAGCAGCACAACTGTTTTCAACATTAATAATAATAAGAAATGTTTCCTGAGCTTTAAATGAAGGATCATGTGACACTAAAGACAGGAGTAATGATGCTGAAAATTCAGCTTTGCATCACAGAAATACATTTTAACATTTAATAAAATAGTTTTTTTTATATATAATAAGCAGTATTTAAATATTTAAAATGTATTTTACAATATTAGTATTGATTTTTTTTTATCAAATAAATGCTTCCTTTGTGAGCAGTGGAGATTTTATTACAAAAATCTTACTGAACCCAAACTTTTAGAGGTAGAGTGTGTGTTTTTAATATTTAATATATTGATTTACCCCAGTTATTTTTAGCATCTAAGGTTCATTAAGAAGCCAGATATGGTCAAACTTGTGACTTGTACTGTACATTAAGTCTTTCCACACTAGTTTTTTCCCTTTTCCACTGTACAAAGACCCACAACAACTGATTTGTTGTTGCCATAATTTCTACAACACTTTCTTTAGGTCAAACAGACCTATCGTGTCCAGACCACATGGTGATGCGTTTGACGTATAGTGTGCTGTGGCGCAAGAATCCATTTTTCATCTCGTATAGTGTGTCATACCAGATAACCACATCGTTTACCACATTGTCCACAACAAGAATTTATGAGTCAAAATTGCATAATCTGACACAGTGACTCTCATAACAGACATTGTGTAGTCTGAAGCCGGCATTAAGCGGCTTTATAAAGTGAAGAAGGCAGACTTGTACTACCGAGCCTGGACTGATTCGCCTCTTTTGATTAAACTAGTCCATTTTCCATCCCAAACAGGGGTACATAAAGTGGATTATCTGAGGATTTTGTGCAGGCTAATTCGTGTTCTATATTGCTAGAATAAAGAACAACGACGAGCCCACTCAAAATCCTCCGATAATCCCACTGCTTGTTACCGTAATTTCTGTGTAAATGCGAGCACGTCTCTCAGTGTGAACACCTACCGCCGCAGAGGTGCGAGGAGTCAACGCTAGATAATTATTTTGCCATCATCCATTGAGATGTATCTGGGAGGTTGATGTGATGCAGTCTCTTCTTATTATGGTTCTTAGGAAGGGAGCAACCCTCTGTGAGCCATACATTACGTCCCCTGCAGTTAATATGCAGTCGGCAGGAGAGCTCATTAAGATTGATCATTCGCCGACCGCCTCTTCTGTACCCAAACTCTCCTCTGCCTTCATTAATCACTCGCTTCTCAAGATAACACACGCATCGCCTGACAGGTTCGCTCCGAGACACCGAACCACGGCCGGCAAACTGCAGCCGCTCTCCACGCGTCCACAAACTGTCACCAACTCCTCAGGATTCACTTTGTTTTTCTGGATCTTTCTCACTTTGCATCTTTATCTTTCCTCTTTTTTTTCTCTCGTTTATTCTTTGTCTGTTGTCTTGATGCCTTATAATATACTTTATAATCCGCTTTGTGTTCTTGTAAATAATAGTCACCTTGCTTATACAGCTTTAATATACAGCTTATATATATATATATATATATATATATAAATCCAGTAAAACACAATCAAGGCCCAAGGTCATCTTGTGTTAGAAAGCATTTGACTTTGAAAAGAAGGAAGTGAGTTATTTATTTTTGGTGTTTACATCTACAAAACCTCAATGCCAAGTATTGTTTTTAAATGATATATGATATTGAAGTACAACTGCTTTTGAATGATAGCTCAAATTATAAAAAAATTGGTCTATGTCCATGTGTGTGTGTGTGTGTGATTCCATATACAGTACAGTATATACACTCACCTAAATGATTATTAGGAACACCATACTAATACAGTGTTTGACCCCCTTTCACCTTCAGAACTGCCTTAATTCTACGTGGCATTGATTCAACAAGGTGCTGGAAGCATTCTTTAGAAATGTTGGCCCATATTGATAGGATAGCATCTTGACGTTGATGGAGATTTGTGGGATGCACATCCAGGGCATGAAGCTCCCGTTCCACCACATCCCAAAGATGCTCTATTGGGTTGAGATCTGGTGACTGTGGGGGCCATTTTAGTACAGTCAACTCATTGTCATGTTCAAGAAACCAATTCGAAATGACTCGAGCTGTGTGACGTGGTGCATAATCCTGCTGGAATGGTGGCCATAAAGGGATGGACATGATCAGAAACAATGCTCAGGTAGACCGTGGCATTTAAGCGATGCCCAATTGGCACTAAGGGGACTAAAGTATGCCAAGAAAACATCCCCCACACCATTACACCACCAGCAGCAGCCTGCACAGTGGTAACAAGACATGATGGATCCATGTTCTCATTCTGTTTACGCCAAATTCTGACTCTACCATCTGAATGTCTCAACAGAAATCGAGACTCATCAGACCAGGCAACATTTTTCCAGTCTTCAACTGTCCAATTTTGGTGAGCTCTTGCAAATTGTAGGCTCTTTTTCCTATTTGTAGTGGAGATGAGTGGTACCCGGTGGGGTCTTCTGCTGTTGTAGCCCATCCGTCTCAAGGTTGTGTGTATTGTGGCTTCACAAATGCTTTGCTGCATACCTCTGTTGTAACGAGTGGTTATTTCAGTCAAAATTGCTCTTCTGTCCGCTTGAATCAGTCGGCCCATTCTCCTCTGACCTCTCGCATCAACAAGGCATTTTCGCCCACGGGACTGCTTTGTAAACCCTAGAAATGGTCGTGCGTGAAAATCCCAGGAACTGAGCAAATTGTGAAATACTCAGACCGGCCCGTCTGGCACCAACAAACATGTCACGCTCAAAATTGCTTAAATCACCCTTTCTTTTCCATTCTGACAATCAGTTTGGAGTTCAGGAGATTGTCTTGACCAGGACCACACCCCTAAATGCATTGAAGCAACTGCCATGTGATTGGTTGATTAGAAATGGAATTAATGAGAAATTGAACAGGTGTTCCTAATAATCCTTTAGGTGAGTGTATGTGCATATATATATATATATATGACATTAGCCTCTTGAAACCAAGCATCTACTGTAGGTTTTCCTGTGACATCCCAAATCAACCTCCACTCTCCATTGCATCAGACGCGTTTTTTAAAAAGTTCACACTTGAGTACCGCTGACGTTTCCAGCCCTCAAACTCTCATTACCAGAAGGGTAAGAATCGAGGTCAGAGAAAATATGCCACACTAGTTCCTTTCATTCTCATCTGGAGACTGTACTTTCCCCCTGACAAAGTGACATTCAGGCTACAGCTCGCAATCAGAGGCGCCTCGTTTGCATACGCTTTCCCTCAACCAATCAAATCAAGCCTTTCCTTCCTGTGGGAACGCTCACATCAGGGTACAGACGGAAGCCAGCGGGATAAACCCGCCCTCCTCTCAGCAGGAAGTCTTGGAGGAAGTGCGGAGATGGAGGATGGGTTGTGCCGCTCATTATCTTCAGGCTTTCAAACACTATCATTTCAAGGGATTTCGGCTCTTGTTTCCCCAACACACGTAGGCTCTTTGTGTCCTCCTTATCGATTTTATTGGAGGTGTTAAGTGAGCAGGAACTGTTTTGTCAGGGAGTTGTAATGCTGGAGAATGAAATGGCGTGTGTGTAAAGATGGGCTGGGTCTTTCCTCTTATGCAGAGTCCTGCAAAAAAGAAAAAAGAAAAAAAAAAGTGAACGCTCGTTTTGGAATCGGAGGAAGTATTTCTTCTTAAAAACATGTATTTATTATTTACACAATGACAAGAAAATGAATAGTATGAAACCTCACAGGATGAAAATAAAAGGCTCAACTGGGGTGTAATTTTACCCGAAAGCTGAATCGATCAAATTCAAACACATTTTTTTGGTGTTTTTCTGATAAAAATTGTATGGAAATCTTTATCACTATATACCGTTGGAGTGAGTCTTAAATGATTTCACATTGGTTTGTGCAGATATTTTCATTATTATTATTATTATTATTATGTCCATGGCTGTTGCTCTAACGTCAAAAAATGAAGTTGTTAATTAAGGTAATGTTCCAGTTGTTTTCTTCATTTTGTACACTATGCAATGAAAATGTTCCAAATTAATTTTCACACAAATATTGCTAAATTGCTGATTGTTTTTCTTCCTCAATTTTACTTTCATCACACTTCTTTTTAACTTAAGGGGTTTGTTGCATGCTGCAGTTCATTAAAGGGACAGTTCACCCAAACATTTAAATCCTGTCATCATTAATGCACACGCATGCCGTTACAAACCTTCATTACCTTCTTTCTTTTATTAAAAAAAAAAATCATACAATGAAAGTATTACAGGTTTAGAATGGCATGAAGCTATTCTGTGACCGAGAAAATTTATAACAATGTTTTCGAAGTACATTATGAAATTTGTTTCCCTTTAAGGACCAACAAACCCCGTAAGTTGCACTTTACTACATGTACTTACTATAGTAATAAATTATGCATAATTACAAGTAACTACCCCTAACCATAACTCTATAGTAAGAACATGTAGTTCACTAATATATTACTTATTTGAGTAAGTACAATGTTACATCACCTTTAAATAAAGGTTTATACTTTATTTTAACCCTAAAACCGTATTCTGGACAAATGTGGGCAAAATAGTTTTGAATTATTTTTAAAAAATACTTCCCTTGATCTGAGCGGTACAAGACTTGGCTACTTTTCCTAAGTTTGCCTCCTGAACACACACACACACACACACACACACACACACACACACACACACACACACACACACACACACACACACACACACACACACACACACACACACACAGACTCTATTCTACAATGTTAAATGGGTGGGGAAAAAAACAACAACAACTCCTTAATCTTGTATTTGGGTCAAAAATGGGCACCCATAGAAATGAATGGGAAAAACTGTAATTTAGAGCATTGTAAAATAAGCCAAAATAAGAATATTAGGTTTTAGCTCTAAGAACTTATTGGAATGATATTTTAATGTAGTTAAAAAAAATAAAACATAAAAATAAGCATAAGTTACATAGAAAATATGGTACTTTTTGAAGTAAATAAATCCAAAAATACCCCCAAAATAAAAAAACCCACCATAAATGGATAGACAAAACTTTATCGAAGACAGTGATATAACATTTATAATAAATAAAAATTAGGATCACACCTGAGTCCTCTGCCCACATTTGTCCACAATTACAGGATTAAGGGCTATAAATTGAATACGGTTTGAGAGCTATGGTGTCATTGTTACAGTGTAAATATGAGTAATATTAAGCAACTACATGTACAGTACAGTATGCACTATAGGGTTAGGGTATAGCATTAGGATTTTGTTGAGGGTTAGTGGCATTTAATTATGCATAATTTACTGTTATTGCTACATTGTAAAAAATATTGTTGGTTTAACTTAAAAAAATTAAGTAACCTGGTTGCCTTAAAATTTTAAGTTGATTGAACTGGAAAAAGTGAGTTAATACAATGATTGATTTAAACATCAGAAACTCAAAATAATAAGCTATCTGAACTAAATAAATTATTTAAGTTGATTTGACAAAAGAAAAATGTGATTACAAATCTTGAAAATATTTTTTTTTACAGTTTATGGGAAGGACATGTAACATGTAGCAAGGACACTGTAAAAAAAAAAAGTCTTACCAAAAAAAAAATCTCAGTGATTATCCTCTTAAATTATAACTAGGCTTTTATTAACTTAAGCGGATTGTAACTGGGCTAACAATATGGAAAGTGAAATTAAGGACACAGGAAAAAACTATAAATTAATCACCAGAAATGCTTTAATCAACTTTATTTTAATGTTAGAAGTAAGTGCAGCACCCAGAAACATGACATGTCAAAAGTGACAACATTTGCTCAAAGCACAGTGAAATTATATAAAATTAACCTCCATGTTCATTTAATCCTCTCAATGGACGTGTGGATGCATTCACTAGGATTTTTGCAGAAATAATTAAAAATATTGACACTGTGATAAAAGAAATAAATGTAAATGTGATTTCCATCCTGAGTATATAATCCACATACGGATGGAAACTGCGCTGCATAACAGGAGTGACCCGGGTTTGAAATAGTCTGCAATGTGTTATCGATGAATCTCGCTGTAACAGGAGCAGATGCTGCACACAGAGCGTCAATGACGCGTGCATTTCTACACTAATGAGAATGCACATACATAATTAGGGATCGAGAAACAAAGGCGAGCGACTGCAGAATAATGCAAGTATGAATCACACGCTCGCATATAAACATGCATGTGGACTTCAATCTGTCATCGCATAGTTTAGCAGCTCACTCCTGATCTCAGAAAAGCTTTGCATGAGGTTTGCAATCGGTGGAAATCGTTCTTAATCACTCATGCTGTGTTTATAACACGAATAGCACGGACTCTGGATGTGCTAAAATACGTATCGATAAAAAATTGTAGTAGTTGTTTTGTGCTTTTGTTACCAAATTGCATTGTTTGGTAGATAATCCATAATGGCGTTTCATTAGATAACATGAGCTCCGGCATATTTTTGTTGTGGCTTCTCCCGTTTCTGCGTAAAGCAGTGCCTGGGGTTAAATCAGAGTGGAGAGAAATGTGTCCATGCAAAGACGCGGACCACTAAAGCGCGGCGTTTTCCTGGTATTACCATTGTCCAATTTAAATGCATCTGTTGAAATAGGTGTAAAATATGCTTGCTTTGACATATTTTATGATGCAGATGCTGAAGTCAGCACTATGTTTGTCAAAGTGAGCTCTATGATGTGTAACCGTACATGAAATGAAAGGCAACGATGTGCAGATTCCCAATACGTGTTGGCTAAAGCGTAATAAAATAACTCATGTAGTAAATGGACATGGTGGTGTGACGGATTTAGATGGATTCTCCAGATTTCGACGTCTTTTATGGTACAATTGGTTCGCCTTTGCTTTATTTAGATCAAGTGTCTTGAGTCATAATGAATTATTAAACATATCTATTCTTGTGGTCATCACTATTAGCCGATACTGTTAATTAATAGACGTGATCTTGTTCCCATCTGAACGTTTTTGCTCACTGCTAATATTACAGATACTTTGTTATCCGAGATGTGTTGGTGTATGCGCTCGCACATGATTTCAATATTTGAGTCTTACTCATACAACACAGTGCAGAGAATATAGAATATATTCAGTATGTTTGTAATATTATGTGGTGAGCCGGAGGGGTTTGAAAAGGTCAGTTTATATGGATGTCTTCGATTTATCTTTATTTGAGCATGCTATAGCAATACATGAGCAATGTTGAGTATTCCTCCGTTAATAAATTATATGAAAAAATTTAATTATAAAAAAAATGTTTTAATGTATTTTAGGAGCTCTATTGTTGCATAGCAGTAAGATACAATTGTGAAAGCAAGATTAGAGGTAATTAGAAGCGTATTGATGTGTGTGATAGCTATAGTTGCAGTGATCTCGAAAGCAGGTTTTGTTTGGGCCAGACCCAGGGGTCGCCAGTAAATGATTTCAGAGCACAATACCAACACGCTTTATTCTCTGAGAGTTAATGGAGTAGAAGCTGAGCACTGGTAAGGAGGAAGGGTTCAAGCATTTTAAATCTAGAAAATAATAATATATAATTGTAATAATGTGTGTGTAGTCAAGTCAAGTCAATTTATTTATAGAGCACTACATAAACACAACATTTGTTGATCCAAAGTGCTTTACAAATTGTCAAATAAATTAATAGAGAAAAACTAATAATAATAGAGTAGTTGAATAATATATGAAGAGTTCAGATGCAAAAGCCTCTAAGTGCCATTTGAAATTTTCTTCTAGAATGATCATTTTTATCAAGCTTGTATATTTAAGTTCAGTGATTTCACTTAAATGGCAATGATGATTACCTATTAATTGTTTTTTAAGTGAAATTACTGAACTTAAATATACAAGATTGATAAAAATCATCATTAAAGAAGAAAATTTCAAATGGCATTTAGAGGCTTTTGCATCTGAACTCTTCATATATATATATATATATATATATATATATACAGTATATGTATGTACTGTATATGTGTATGTATATTTCAACTTCATTAAATCTTCATGGCACATGATCAGCATTTATTCGAAATATTACTGATTTATGTAAAAATATTTACTTTTTTTGTGTCTTTTACTGCAGGATTTTGTTAATTGTTGGTAATGTTTTTAAGACATGGTGTTAAAGGAGTAGTTCACAAAACTTTTGCTGATAATTTACTCACCCCCATGTCATCCAAGATGTCCACATCTTTCTTTCTGCAGTCGAAAAGAAATTAAGGTTTTTGATGAAAACATTCCAGGATTTTTCTCCATATAATGGACTTCAATGGGAACCAAACGGTTCAAGGTCCAAAAGACATTTTCAGTGCAAACTGCAAACTTGTTCAAAGGGCTTTAAACGATTCCAGACGATAAATAAGGGTCTTATCAAGCGAAACGATCGCTCATTTAAAAAAAAAAAATAACAAAGTTTAAGTTTTATAAGCTCAAATGTTCGCCTTGCTCTGTTCTGTGATGCGCGTTCGTGACTCTCCTGTTCGAACTCGTTCATCAAAATGAACGAATCTTTTTCCAAGTCAATATGTTCATTTCATTCGTTGAATGAACCAAATGACACGAAAAAAGATTTGTCCATTTTGATGAACAGGAGAGTCACAAACGTGTGTCACAGAACAGAGCAAGGTGGCATTTGCGCTTATAAAACTTAAACTTTGTTATTTTTAAATTTTAAATTTTTTAAATGAGCGATCATTTCGCTTGATAAGACCCTTGTTCATCATCTGGAATTGTTTAAAGCCCTTTGAAGCTGCACTGAAACTGTCTTTTGGACCTTGAACCGTTTGGTTCCCATTGAAGTCCATTATATGGAGAAAAATCCAATGTTTTCATCAAAAACCTTAATTTCTTTTCGACTGAAGAAAGAAAGACATGGACATCTTGGATGACATGGGGGCGAGTAAATTATCAGCAAACGTTTTTTTAAAAGTCAACTACTCCTTGAAGTTAAAAGCAGGTTCCTAATTTAGTATTTTGAAGTCTCCTACAATAGCTTTACATGCATCCAAGGTCAAAAACACTTTAATTGTCTCATTATATGCACTGCAACATCACCTCATTTCTCAGAGTCTGTAGCCAGTTTGTTGGCAGATTGGGTCTCTCTAAACCCCCTCCTTCCTGAGAACTATCTCTTCTCTGATTGGTCAGAGACAACCCAGTCGGTTGTGATTGGTCGACCGCGTACAGGGCATGTCGGAAATGAAAATCCTCTTGCCTCATTTTAATTTCAGCTCTGGAGGCTTCCTCCTCGGTGCTTGAAAACGGTGATATGAACGTTTTTGTCAGTTCCAGCATGAGTTCTCATCATTTTGAAGTGCATGCAAAGTGGATTTGCTTTCGCAGCACAGAAACAGCGTCTTCTCGACACGTCTACACACAAACTAAATTCTTCCATTCTCAGCTACTAGTGTTTGAGGGTCAAAGTTGACGTCGTCCACGGCAGCCAATCAGGACTCGTTTCAGATGTTCAGATTCTTTCTTTTAGGAGACACAATGTATTTGTTGCGCACTCTGACATTTATAATAATAAATATCATTAAAAAAAAGTATAATGATCATAAAATAATTGACAGCCTTATCGTTTTGACGTACATGATCTGACATTAAAGCACAGACACGTTTATAGCAGCATAGTGTGCAGATTGACTTGACTTAAAAACATTATTTATTAATTTTCAAATGAATTCTCGGGTAAAAATAGGATTTTGTTTTTACATTTACTTGTCTCCGTGAAGCGTTTCTGGAAATTGAAATGAATTGAAGCTGATGCTTTGGCAAGAATGCCATTTAATCCTTTAATTATTTAATTTTTAAACTGCCTTTTTTGATATAATGTGACAAGTACACCAGAAACCAATTGGTTTCTTTCCAAGCATAATTGTTGGTGGTGTGTATTGTTTTTTTTGTTTAATTACAGGGGAAGGGAAAAAAGGATTGAGAGGAAATTAGCATACTCCTGCTGCTTTGCTCTGAACACACATATTCAACACTGAACCTAAAGACCAGCCCATCAAATATAATTTAACACTTTAAATGGATCTTGGTCTGTGTGTGTATTTGTACATCGGTAAGTTGTGGCCATGTGCTGAAAATAATTGCTTATTCCATGAGCTAATTGCTGCAATTAATTCATTTAATGAGTTCCTGAATTAGTAAGATAAATGCATGTGCGTGTGTTCGAGTGTGTGTGTGTGTGTCCATGCTTTGCTTGTCAATTATGAATTTTCGTCACGATTACCCTCTCCCTCAACCTAGATGAATCTGTATTGGAACATAGCGTTGCCTTGTAAACGAGTTTATTTTTAATTTACAGGGTACTCAACCAAAAGAGGGCCAAGACCACTAATGAGAAATATATGCACACTCTAAGATCTTTTATTTGGAGCGATGTCATGTCACACATTTTCACATTAGCAAGCCAATCCATGCCTCTTCTCCATTACCTCCCATTATTTGGACATTTTTGACGCATTATTTAGTGCATGTTTTCTTCTTATACACTCTAAAAAATGCTGGGTTGTTTTAACCCAATTTTGGGTCAAATATGGACAAACCTGAAATGTTGGGTTAAAAATGTAATGTAAAAATTTAACCCAACGGCTGGGTTAGTCCATATTTGACCCAAAGTTGGGTTAAAACAACCCAGCATTTTTTAGAGTGTAGGGTGTCACTCTGTTTAACTTTTTTTATAGCTGAAGTTTTTGGCAGTTTGAAAACTGGAAATATGAAACTCGATCTGTGTTGAAACATTAATCACCTGTCCAATGGGAAAGCTTTAACCCTGGCCTTGTGGTGTGTTTTGGTGGAGTCTGTCATTGGAGAAAACTTTTGAGGATTTTTCTGAGTGATGGTAATGCCATCGTTCACTTCCTGTCATTTCTATTGGATTAAAGATCATAGAATTTATCATAAAACAACCAAACAAACAGAAATGGAGTTGTTTCTTAGAAATGGAGTGGTTGTAAAAGCTCAGTTGTTTGCTATGGTCATTTCTTTTGGTGAATAAATGGATTTGTATCATATATAATTCCAAATAAATGGTTTGTATCATATATAATATATTAATAATGTAAGTAGAACGTCTCTGATTTTAACAATTATTAATTTGCCTAAAATATAAATGGAAAATGTGGATGGATGGACGGACGGACGGACGGATGGACGGGATAGATGGATGGATGGATGGATGGATGGATGGATGGATGGATGGATGGATGGATGGATGGATAGATAGATAGATAGATAGATAGATAGATAGATAGATAGATAGATAGATAGATAGATAGATAGATAGATAGATAGATAGATAGATGTGGATTCAAAATCAAAAATAAAGAAATTCTGGAAAATGTTACCTTTCTTAATATTATTAAAATGGATTTTGGATTTGGATATTATTAAAATGGACTTTCCTTAAAATGGACTTTCTTAATATTATTAAAGGAGATTGATTTAATCATCAGAAACTCAAAATACGTGGTTCCTTCATTGTATTAACTCAATTTTTCCATTTCAATGAACTTAAATTTTCATAGAATTTTTTTTTTTATATAATTTTTTTTACAGTGTATGTAAAGGACTTAGGACTTAAAATGTAACACTATTAAATCAAATATTCTAAATGGAACATATTAAATAATGAATTGTAAATGTTAATGTTTTTGTTAATGTTTCAGAGGACAGACAAAGTACTGAATTGAAGAATCGATATTAATGTATCACTAAAGTGAATCAGTGTGTCTCCATCAATGAAGGCTGGAGTATTTTAGGAATATTGTCTGTGTTTGTGTGTTCTGAGATCACACACACACACACACACACACACACGCGCGCGTATACTGGTGGGCTGCATTTATCTCCCGTGACTCTTTCTGCATTTCTACAGTTTAATCCAGATGGAAAACCAGATCAGCTTTGACAGATGGAAATAACCCCATGAATTAGATGAATTCAAACAAGATTGCAGAAGCGAATTTTCAAATTACCCAGGGTCTCTTGCGTCTGTGGTTTCAGTAACTCTGCAATGTCAGAGATTCTTCTTGTTTTAATATAGGGTGATTAGATAATATTTGACTTGAGTATATTGAGTGAGTCTACTTATCTGTAATGCATATAATAAGACTGTAAAAAGTCCTGGGTTCATTTATTTTATATACTAGTTTGTCCAAGGCTATGTTTATGGAAGTTGTCATCATTCTGAGCAGTCAGGGGATATATTTCACATTACAGCTCTGAGGCAGATAGTATATCAGATCGTGATCTTTGAACTGGAAGTGACATCGCTGCTGCTGCCACAGTAACCTTGATGGGTTTTATTGGTGGCCTTTGCCTCCTCGTGCTGTTAGCTCACTGGAGATTTGTTTTTGTAAGGGCGTGCGTGTGTGTGTGTGTGTGTGTGTGTGTACAGTGTGCAGCATGAAGTGACACTGTTCTGGTCTTGGATCAGCTTTTCGGAGGGTTTTGGAGACGAGAGCAAAGAATCATGACAGGCGTCTCCTTCTGAATGCGACGAGGCCAGGGATCATTTGTCCATTGAGGCAGACACACAGATTCAATGCTTCAGTATCGC
Organism: Pimephales promelas; assembly: GCF_016745375.1. The sequence goes on from NW_024121521.1 coordinate 6,513,915, forward strand.
CGCTAACATGTCCCTGGATAGTGGACTAGTGGACGAGCAGTCCATTGAGCTGCGTGAATCCACTGTTCAAAGCAAGAAGAAAAAAGATCAAAGACAAGCTTAATGTAACGGTGACCTGGAAAGATTTGTGAATTTTATGCTATTTTAATATTTTATTTTATTAATATTTTTTGTTTAATTTATTAACTTATTTAGTTAATAAGTGCAATAAGTAATTTAAGGGCTGTAAATTGTACATGATAATGTGTAAAGCATACTGGTTATTATTTTTATTTAGTTACTGGTTAGTTATTATAATTATTTATTTATTTGTATTTTTAATTGCATTTTTTTTAAATGTTATATTTAATTTATTTTTTATACATTTTATTTAATTTTTACAAATTTATTTAATGTTTTTCTAATGCAATTTGACATTAAGATCATATTTGTTCGTATATATATTTTTTCTCGTATTTTTAATTTTATATTATATATTTTTCTAATTATATTGTACATTCAGTAAGTTACAACACTATACATTTTATTTTAATGAATTAATTTTTATTTCATTCTATTGTATTTATGGAGATAATGCTTCCTAATGCAGCTAATGATAAATTAAATTAAATAATTAGCATAAACTGTTTTTTTTCGTATTTTATTCTATTTAATTTAATTCTTTTAATTTGATGTTTTGACATTAAGTAAGAGCATATTTGTTCTTATATTTTTTTTTTCTAGTATTTTTTAATTTTATATTATATATTTTTTTAATTATATTTTACATTTAGTAAGTTAACTTACAACACTATACCTTTTATTTTAATGAATTAGTTTTTATTTTATTCTATTGTATTT
>NW_024121521.1:6519754-6527254 GCF_016745375.1 Pimephales promelas
GCTCCCTGTTAATGTTACTTTGCGAGGTTCGGTTGTCAGAATCACTTTATAGATCCTCATTAAATGGGGCTTGTATCCGCTTCTCGTCTCCTTGGACTTCTGCCTCGGTGTTTGTCACACGCCTCATTTATTTACATATGCATTAAAACCTACATCTGCTGCTTGTTTTCTCTGCGCTCAAAGTCGATTGTCCGTGAATGTTCTCATTATTTTGGTAAACATGTCAAATAGGCAACGAAATATTAATTTATAGTAAAATATGATCATTTATATATATATATATATATATATATATATATATCACTTTATTTATGTAAATCTATGTAATGTCTTTTTTGTCAATGCATTTTTTCCCTGCTGGAACACAAGCTTTTCAAGATCAGAGAACATTTCTAAGGAATTTCATGTATTGATGAAAATGTGAATTTAAAGTATTTTGTAAATGTGTCTGCATGCTGAGGTTGATCTCTCTCTCTCTCTCTCTCTTTCTCTCTCTCTTTGAAGCTTTCTGTTTGTTTACAAGATGTTTTGCCTATTTCGCTGATATTATGATCTTTTTTTTTTGAGGGTCCAAAGCTTAAACTCTTGCCACCCAGTATTTGTCAATGAATATAAACTGCAATTATTTGGAACGAAGTCTCGTACAGCTGTATTGGGAATCACGATTTAACCATTATATATTTGTTTTATTTTTTAATGGTATAGGAACATTCCTTTTTGTAAAATATTGCATTCAGAACATGTAAATGAAACATGCACTCTTAGAAAAAAGGGTTAATTGGGGTTCTATAGATGAAGCATAGGGTTCTTTACTCAACTCCAAAGAACCTTTTATGCTAAAAAAAAAAAAGGTTCTATAATGACAAGAAAGAACCCTTTTGGCACAAAGGTTCATTATAGGCTATTATTCATTCATATATATCATTATTCTGCAACATTCTGTAGTTGTAATTAAATTATTGTTTCTTAAACTGTTGTAGTGACTTTATATCACATTTTAATCATGCTGATTTTTGGCACTCCTCATGTGATATTGATTAACTACATAAAATGATATAAATACATTTGTAAATACATAAATGCATTCATAACTACATTTTAGGGTCTTGATGTTTGTCAACAATATGAAATATTTAATCCGGAGAGGACAAAACAAATGATAATGAATGAACCCAAAAGGTTCCATATAGAACCCTTATTATTGAACCCTTAAACAGGGTTCTGTATAGAACCTTTTAGGGGTTCCAAATACGTAGCGCTGATTGAACCTTTTAAGGTTCTATATAGAATCTTTTCTTCTAAGAGTGTGTAATAAATTCTAAAATTCAAAGAATGATCCTGGTTTTTGACTCACATTATTCAATCAATGTTGCTAGTTTTTCTAAAATATAGACAATACAGTTCTCCTATGCAGTATTGTTAAAAAAAAAGCCACAATACCCCAAGGAATATGATATTAAATCAATATTTCTGGTATATTTGAGATGTTTGACACTGAGGCCAGTCAGTTCCTGACCTGAAGATTGCACTGAGAACTGAATAGTGTGTGTTTATTACTATTTTGCATGTTCTAATATGAATAATTCTGCTTGATGTTTAATGTGCATTGTCGCTTCTAATGTGTCCATAAAGCGTTGCATTTGCTGATTTTGATCTACTGTATTCCACTGTGGTGATTTTTGCCACTGTCTGCTTTTGTTGTTGCATCTGTTCCCCCAAAAAAATCTGAATTCTAAACGTGTTTGGCATTGTCTGTTTCTTCTTTGTTCTACAGAGATGTTGAAGGAGTTGAACCAGCAGCGCAGAGAGAAAGAGTTTACAGACCTGAAAATTATAGTTGAAGGCAAAGAATTTGAAGTCCACCAAAATGTTCTAGCTTCCTGCAGCTTGTATTTCAAGGACCTGGTGAAAAGGTTTGCCTTCCTCCCTTCCCACCAGCCGTTGATCCAATCTGTTCTTTTCATAGGGCGCATTTGTGTCATTTTTTTCCCTCCCTCTTTTCTCTCTTGCAGGTTTGTAGGAAGACTTTGGTTTCTATCACAGGGCCAGCAGCCATTCCTCGTTTTTTCGCTCAAATGAATGTATCTTAAATTGGGAAAAAAGGTCAATCCTTGCCTTTTTATTACCTCTTCTTCCCCTCATTTTAGAGCATTAATTTCCATTTTTAAAAGCAGAGAATGTGTTCCATGACTGAGGGATCTTAAAAAAAAAAAGACAATAGGCATTCAAATCACTCCCCCCCCTCCCCCCAAAAAATACCATGTTCGGCATTTTGGAAAGTGTGCTCCAAAAGCAATGTGGTATCTGTCATTTTGACTATGAGATGAGCTTTGTCAGCCATTTTATCAGCAAAGCGTACAGTCTTCATAGGGCATAAAAGTTTCCCATTCATATGTTAAACATTCACGGTGGGTGCATTGAACGCATTCAGAGTCGCAAACAATGAGAGGATCCGAGCAACTTTCTCTTGAATGGTTACCTTCACAGGTCAGAGCCATTTACTGACTCGCTTTTCCAAATGACACTCCTCTGCATCCATTGCCAGCTCACTTTTTGTTATTTTTATTATTAAAATATTTCTTTGCCAGCACATTTTCCAGCATTGCAGTGTGTGTGTGTATGTGTGTGCGTGTGTGTTGTTGATTCATTTTCAGCACTTTCATCCTCTCAATGTGTTTGTTTCGAATCTCATCATCAGTGTTCAAGCTTCAAACTACAGCCTACTCATCATTTAAAAAGCCCATGAATAATTTTAGAACCTCAAAATATTGGAGGCTTTTTTTTTGTTGATAAACCGCAAATAGACATCTGAATGTTTTGTTTTCACAGAAGACTAACAACAGTACATTTTAAATCCATTTTGTCAGTGTATAATAAAGTGCACTAGCATATAGATGACCTTAAAGCTAACAGACCTAAAAGTCATACAACTTCAAGTTACTAGCAAAAACAGCTATCCATATATATATATATATATATGTGTGTGTTAAAGTGTGTGTACATACAGTATATAACATTATATACTGTACACACATACTACCATTCAAATTTTGGGGTCAGTATGATTTTATTAAAGAAATTAACACTTTTATTCAGCAAGAATGCATTGATTTAAATTGATTTTAAGTGACAATAAAGACATTAATAATGTTGCAAAATATTTCTATTGTTAATAAATGCTGTACTTTTGAACTTTCTATTCATCAGAGAGCATCAGAGTTTCCTCTAAAATATTCATCAGCACAACTGATTTCAACATTATTATAATCAGAAATGTTTCTGAAGGATTGTGTGACTGTTAAACTGTTAAATAAATACAGTTATTTTAAATTATCTTCATAAATATATTTTTTTTTATCAAAAATGAATGCAGCCTTGGTGAGCAAAAGAGAATGCATTTGGAAAAGGTAAATTTAATCAATAAAACAAAAACAAGGCATATATTACTGATTTTATTGTTATAAAAATAAAATGTAACTGTATTTCACTACAGACAATACCACACTAGTATTGAGTTTCAATTCTGCGAATTTTTTTTTTTTTAACATTGAAGCACATTTGATTAGCTCAGCTTGCTCGGTTGTTATACAATACAGTGTAACATACAGTAAATGCAACGAGCATGCAAAATATAGTTTGTTACTACAAAAGCTGCACTTTTTATTTACATTTGTGCTACTGTCATATTATATATATATATAAAAAAAAATAGTTATTAGCATTGTTAGTTCCAGCACTCATGGATTTATGCACTAGTTAGAGTGACTGTCCTCAGATGCCGGTTGCATGAACTGCTAGTCTTACAAGTTAGTCATTGATTTATTTATTTTTTTTAAAAGAATTTTTGGAAGTTAGTTACATAAAAACATAGATTGGCCTAATTTGATAGCGAAAAGTAAGACCCTTGACTAACTGCTGGGTTATACTAGATCTAATGGCTATGTTTATGCAACTGGCCCTTGATGGCCTTCATTTTTCTTGGCATAGTTGTTGGCTATTCACATTCACAATTGATAGCCTCGGTCCAGTTGGCAGGACTTGCTGTCCTCACGCCTCTATTCAACTGAATGTAGAAACACCGGTTAACACCGGACCTGTGTAGATGCGCACACACGTCCCTTTAAGATCCGCCTGCTGTCACTGACCTTGCATGATTGTTAGGTGATATCAGACTGAAGGACACATGTTTTGGCAGGCATTGTCCATAGATTAACCTCAGCTCTGAAATTGTTATAGCTCAACTTATGGGCCTGCATTGGAAAACGGACTGTTTCTGTAATTTGTCTTCTTACAGTACGTCTATCAATATTTTTTAAATGTCTTGTCATTTCACAGATCCATTTTTATTCAAAGTGCTTTTATGCACGCTAATAGAAAGAATAGTTTCCCTCGAGCATCCTCGGGTTGAGTGCCACGCTCAAGGGCAAAGTGGTAAAAGAGCAGATTTGTGATCGCAGTACGTCTCCAGTATCTGGGTCACCCTCACCTGGGCATGAACCTGCCGAGTTTGAAGCGCAATTCCTTAAAATCAACATGAAATGGCATTTGCTACCCATTTTACTTGTCTAATATGGCACATTACCAACCGAAAAAGGCTGAAAATGTGGGGTGGGAATTATTTGTATTGGCAATAAACTGTTTATTAATTATAGCTGGTGGAGGGGAGGGGTTGAAAATCTACAAATCTACTGTACATGTGCACTACAAACAGTAGATTTTGGGTTTGTATTGAGTTTAATCTGTGATATTTACACTCTCTATTAATCAAATGTTGCTGTTGTTTTTTGTTTGAATCTACAAACCTTAGAAAGATGAACGATAGATAGATAGATAGATAGATAGATAGATAGATAGATAGATAGATAGATAGATAGATAGATAGATAGATAGATAGATAGATAGATAGATAGATAGATAGATAGATAGATAGATAGATAGATAGGCAGATAGATAGGCAGATAGACAGGTAGATATATAGATCAGACAGATCAATAGATAGATAGATAGATAGATAGATAGATAGATAGATAGATAGATAGATAGATAGATAGATAGATAGATAGGCAGATAGATAGATAGATCAGACAGCTCAATAGATAGATAGATAGATAGATAGATAGATAGATAGATAGATAGATAGATAGATAGATAGATAGATAGATAGATAGATAGATAGATAGATAGATAGATAGATAGATAGGTAGGTAGGTAGGTAGGTAGGTAGGTAGGTAGGTAGGTAGGTAGGTAGGTAGATAGATAGATAGATAGATAGATAGATAGATAGATAGATAGATAGATAGATAGATAGATAGATAGATAGATAGATAGATAGATAGAGATAGGCAGATAGATAGATAGATAGATAGATAGATAGATAGATAGATAGATAGATAGATAGATAGATAGATAGATAGATAGATAGGTAGGTAGGTAGGTAGGTAGGTAGGTAGGTAGGTAGGTAGGTAGGTAGGTAGATAGATAGATAGATAGATAGATAGATAGATAGATAGATAGATAGATAGATAGATAGATAGATAGAGATAGGCAGATAGATAGATAGATAGATAGATAGATAGATAGATAGATAGATAGATAGATAGATAGATAGATAGATAGATAGATAGATAGATAGATAGATAGATAGATAGATAGATAGATAGGCAGATAGATAGGCAGATAGACAGATAGCTAGATAGATAGATCAGACAGCTCAATAGATAGATAGATAGATAGATAGATAGATAGATAGATAGATAGATAGATAGATAGATAGATAGATAGATAGATGATAGATGATAGATAGATAGATAGATAGATAGATAGATAGATAGATAGATACATAGATAGATAGATAGATAGATAGATAGATAGATAGATAGATAGATAGATAGATAGATAGATAGATAGAGATAGGCAGATAGATAGATAGATAGATAGATAGATAGATAGATAGATAGATAGATAGATAGATAGATAGATAGGCAGATAGATAGGCAGATAGACAGATAGCTAGATAGATAGATCAGACAGCTCAATAGATAGATAGATAGATAGATAGATAGATAGATAGATAGATAGATAGATAGATAGATAGATAGATAGATAGATAGATAGATAGATAGATAGATTGATTGATTAAATAGGAAAACAAAGTAACTCATGTTACGAAATATATTAAAAAAATTATCTCAGATATTTTATTGTAAATTTTAAAAGTAATGCATTTCTAGTTACTTGAGAAAGTAATCTGATTACATCTCACGTTACTTGCATTACCCACAACATTGATTATCAGTTAATTCCACTTCCTGTCAAACCAATTCAAAGTCCAATTCAACTTCCTGTAGGGTGTGGCCAATTCAATTAAAACCCACACTCGTGAATTTAAAGGCAGTCAGTGCTTTAATTTGATGAATTTTGTTCTCACGATTTTGGTGTGAAGATTCATTTCTAAATCCTATTTACACAATTTGATGTTTGAGCTTATTATATAATATCAATTCAATGCCACAATGCCATGCCCTGATTTACGAGTTGGAACATTGTTTCCTTTTGTCGCTGTCGCCCGAGCCACATGCTATTTTTAGCGCTTGCGCTGTGGCATTAAGCTCATCTGAGAGGTGCGGAGAGAACATGCCACCTGAAGGATATAATGCACCTCCTAAATGTGCACACACGCTCCCCCTCGGCCACGGGAAGAAAAAAAGCCATTACCCTCCCTTTAGCGTCTGCCGCGTGGAGCGCGGAGACGGATTGCCCTCAGTAATTCCATTTTCCCCTCCGGATTTTCAATAAGTATGCTTGGTGCCACTTTAATTTATGGGTAGTGCAAATGCACCAAGCCGTCAGCGAATGTGTGTAATGTGAAACTTGGCTAGCTCAAAGTAGCTTTGACACCGCACTCTTTATTTATTTATTTATATAAGACCGCGCATTTGTTTTACAGTAGATTTGGCGTCACAAGTGCGAGGAACGAGCAAGGCTTCATTCGGAGAACAGTGGGAGATCATTAATCCCGTGGGGTTTGACAGTCGACTTCTATGAAGGCACGATTACCTCCTGCACTGGAGGAAAGTCACTTTCTGGGGGGTTTTCAGGGAAGGTTGAAGTTTATATACAGTAATGAAGTTCCACAGTATGCTCCTTCATTCATATTTCATGCTGTTATGATTCTCGACTGCACAACTTTCTCTTCAAACCTCTAAAAAGTAGACTTTATAAATATATATTTTTTTCCCATCATGTTTTTTGGGATCTATATCTGCAGATTTTTCTTTCAGACTTAGTATTAGTTTTGCATCAGTGCTGTGCTAAAAATAATGGTAGAGAGTGGGGGTAAACTGTGTCACATTTTACTTGAGTCGTCCTCTAGGCAAGCAGAAATTAGATGAAATTATGTATAACTAATAGTCCTAATTATATAGCAGGATGTTTGCCGTCAACTGAAATGAAAAGAAATTATCTGTAACGTACTGCCATAGATATCTGAATTCTCAAAAA
>NW_024121521.1:6528910-6531410 GCF_016745375.1 Pimephales promelas
AAACAGGGTTCTGTATAGAACCTTTTAGGGGTTCCAAATACGTAGCGCTGATTGAACCTTTTAAGGTTCTATATAGAATCTTTTCTTCTAAGAGTGTGTAATAATTCTAAAAATTCAAAGAATGATCCCTGGTTTTTGACTCACATATTCAATCAATGTTGCTAGTTTTTCTAAAATATAGACAATACAGTCTCTCTCTATGTCAGTATTGTTAAAAAAAAAGCCACAATACCCCAAGGAATATGATATTTAAATCAATATTTCTGGTATATTTGAGATGTTTGACACTGAGGCCAGTCAAGTTCCTGACCTGAAGATTGCCTGAGAACTGAATAGTGTGTGTTTATTACTATTTTGCATTTGTTCTAATATGAAATAATTCTGCTTGATGTTTAATGTGCATTGTCGCTTCTAATGTGTCCATAAAGCGTTGCATTTGCTGATTTTGATCTACTGTATTCCACTGTGGTGATTTTTGCCACTGTCTGCTTTTGTTGTTGCAATCTGTTCCCCAAAAAAATCTGAATTCTAAACGTGTTTGGCATTGTCTGTTCTTCTTTGTTCTACAGAGATGTTGAAGGAGTTGAACCAAGCGCAGAGAGAAAGAGTTTACAGACCTGAAAATTATAGTTGAAGGCAAAGAATTTGAAGTCCACCAAAATGTTCTAGCTTCCTGCAGCTTGTATTTCAAGGACCTGGTGAAAAGGTTTGCCTTCCTCCCTTCCCACCAGCCGTTGATCCAATCTGTTCTTTTTTATGGGCGCATTTGTGTCATTTTTTTTTCCCTCCCTCTTTTCTCTCTTGCAGGTTTGTAGGAAGACTTTGGTTTCTATCACAGGGCCAGCAGCCATTCCTCGTTTTTTCGCTCAAAATGAATGTATCTTAAATTGGGAAAAAAGGTCAATCCTTGCCTTTTTATTACCTCTTCTTCCCCTCATTTTAGAGCATTAATTTCCATTTTTAAAAGCAGAGAATGTTGTTCCATGACTGAGGGATCTTAAAAAAAAAAAGACAATAGGCATTCAAATCACTCCCCCCCCCCTCCCAAAAAATACCATGTTCGGCATTTTGAAAGTGTGCTCCAAAAGCAATGTGGTATCTGTCATTTTGACTATGAGATGAGCTTTGTCAGCCATTTTATCAGCAAAAGCGTACAGTCTTCATAGGGCATAAAAGTTTCCCATTCATATGTTAAACATTCACGGTGGGTGCATTGAACGCATTCAGAGTCGCAAACAATGAGAGGATCCGAGCAACTTTCTCTTGAATGGTTACCTTCACAGGTCAGAGCCATTTACTGCCTCGCTTTTCCAAATGACACTCCTCTGCATCCATTGCCAGCTCACTTTTTGTTATTTTTATTATTAAAATATTTCTTTGCCAGCACATTTTCCAGCATTGCAGTGTGTGTGTGTGTGTGTGTGTGTGTGTGTGTGTGTGTGTGTATATGTGTGTGCGTGTGTGTTGTTGATTCATTTTCAGCACTTTCATCCTCTCATGTGTTTGTTTCGAATCTCATCATCAGTGTTCAAGCTTCAAACTACAGCCTACTCATCATTTAAAAAGCCCATGAATAATTTTAGAACCTCAAAATATTGGAGGCTTTTTTTTTTTTTGTTGATAAACCGCAAATAGACATCTGAATGTTTTGTTTTCACAGAAGACTAACAACAGTACATTTTAAATCCATTTTGTCAGTGTATAATAAAGTACACTAGCATATAGATGACCTTAAAGCTAACAGACCTAAAAGTCATACGACTTCAAGTTACTAGCAAAAACAGCTATCCATATATATATATATATATTGTGTGTGTTAAAGTGTGTGTACATACAGTATATAACATTATATACTGTACACACATACTACCATTCAAATTTTGGGGTCAGTATGATTTTATTAAAGAAATTAACACTTTTATTCAGCAAGAATGCATTGATTTAAATTGATTTTAAGTGACAATAAAGACATTAATAATGTTGCAAAATATTTCTATTGTTAATAAATGCTGTACTTTTGAACTTTCTATTCATCAGAGAGCATCAGAGTTTCCTCTAAAATATTCATCAGCACAACTGATTTCAACATTATTATAATCAGAAATGTTTCTGAAGGATTGTGTGACTGTTAAACTGTTAAATAAATACAGTTATTTTAAATTATCTTCATAAATAATTTTTTTTTTATCAAAAATGAATGCAGCCTTGGTGAGCAAAAGAGAATGCATTTGGAAAAGGTAAATTTAATCAATAAAACAAAAACAAGGCATATATTACTGATTTTATTGTTATAAAAATAAAATGTAACTGTATTTCACTACAGACAATACCACACTAGTATTGAGTTTCAATTCTGCGAATTTTTTTTTTTTTTAACATTGAAGCACATTTGATTAGCTCAGCTTGCTCGGTTGTTATACAATACAGTGTAACATACAGTAAATGCAACGAGCATGCAAAATATAGTTTGTTACTACAAAAGCTGCACTTTTTATTTACA
>NW_024121521.1:6536410-6607547 GCF_016745375.1 Pimephales promelas
ACACACACACAGCTGTGGCTTCACTGGACCTGGAATATAGTGCATGACTTTTTTGCATTTTTTTTGGCTGTATAAATCACAGATCCACAATTTCAGACACTGTATTATTATTAAACACAAAATGAGACTGTCAGAGTTGAAATAACATGGGCTGAGTAATAATGACCAAATTTCAAGTTTTGAAAGGCCACTAACATTATTTTTATTATGACATTTATACACTTTATACAATATATTTATATATATTCTTTGAATATTGTAAGAATTTAGTTGAAAATATTGTACTAAAACACTTGAAAACTTAATGTTTTATTTTCCCATCCTTAAATGAATTTCATGAATAAATAATTAAATCACTTTGTCATTATTTAAAAATATTATACTAATTATATATTATTATATTATATTATATTATATGTTATTTAGTACTGTCAAATTGATTAATAACGATTAATCGATTCCATCATAAAAGTTTGTTTATATAATATATATGTATATATATTATCATCAGTATATATATATATATATATATATATATATGAAGAGTTCAGATGCAAAAGCCTCTAAATGCCATTTGAAATTTTCTTCTTTAATGATGATTTTTATCAATCTTGTATATTTAAGTTTAGTAATTTCACTTAAATAACAATTAATAGGTAATTATCATTGCCATTTAAGTGAAATCACTGAACTTAAATATACAAGCTTGATAAAAATGATCATTCTAGAAGAAAATTTCAAATGGCATTTAGAGGCTTTTGCATCTGAACTCTTCATATATATATATATATATATATATACTGTATATTGTGAGTGTGTGTACTGTATCTGTGTGCACACACAAGTATGCATATATATATATGTGTATGTACACACACACACACAAATATACATATATACACATTATATAAACACAAACTTTTATTTTAAAATAGATTAATCGCGATTAATCGATTTGACAGCACTAATTATATTATATTTATTATTATATTATATAAACAACGCAGTAGCTAGCCATTACTGCAAATGTCAAAATGACCTTTTCTTTTTGTTTATTGCTTCCCAAAAGTGCTATTCTCTTAGATAGTTACGTTGTGTCTTATAGTTGTATAGTTTAAGTTGTGTTTTATAACTTTTGGATTATTGTTTTGATCTTTGAGGCAAAATCCAGAAGCTTTAAACACATGAAAGTGGACTTATAGTAGTAAACAGACTACTGAGAATCTTAATATACTGTAATTATTACTTTGCCATTTTTATTTGCGTGTGCGATATGCACTGCATCCAGTTCAAGACTAAAAGGACAGTTTATCTTAAAAAAAAAAAAAAAAAATTCCTCAAACCATGTAAGATGCTGAAAATGTGATGAAATATTTTGCCTTCGAACACACTGGCATTCCCAGCTGCTTGTTTTTGATTGCTGTAGCATTTAGACACTTTATGTTGTTAAACCATTGCATCATTTGGCAGAGAGTTTTCACTCTCCGGGAACCGTGGGAAGATGATTTTAGAATTTCATGAAACTTAGACAGCTCACCATCACGTTTAAAACTAATTTGTAACGCTAGATTGAATGGCCAGCAGTGCAATCAATAAATTAGCTGGAAAATATTCCCCCGAAATGACCGTTTCATTGAAAACCTGCAGGCGGATCATCACAGTACTGGATACTGAGCCAAGAAAAATATCTAGAAATCACCTCATTGTCACCTAATGGCCTTTCCGTGTATATCGGCTTTCCGTCTGGTCGCCTGGCAGTTATCTGGTGACTGTACACATCAGTGCTATCTTCAGCCGACACTAAAACACAATCAACGTTTGCGTGGCTATTCATTTCACTCCTCGTGCCCTTGACCTTCAGGAGATTATCGTTTCACTCAGAGCGTAAAACCCCTGATGCTGCTCATTATTCACATTCCCCATCCCCCCCTGGGAATTATTACATTTGAAGTGATCAGGACAATTGCGTGTGAAAGACGTGAGCAGGCAGGTAACCCGGGGCTGAGAGTCTCACACATGGATCCTGAGAGGTCGTGTGCCGTGAATGTGCTCGGGGTGCCGGACGGATCTTATTAACGTAATGAAACGCTTCCATCTCCGTCGGTTTACTGTGCGATCGCTCCATGCGGACAGGCAGATTGCGTATCAGCCCTCCTCCCCACCCATGTCTTTCTGCCCCGTCATTCTTTCTGTGCATTTTGTGTGCGCCACCTGCGCCCGTCCTCAAAGCATGCCATGATGATGTGTCAGAAAAACAGTCTTTCATTCTTTGATTCAGATTGTGTTTAATTTCAGATTCAAGAAACCGAATGTATTGTATTGTATCTGTGCTTAATGCTTTTCCTGTAGGGTCGTTCTACAGAACTGATGTCTTTTGTGTACAAAAGAAAAAAAGATAAACAATGCATAATAACTAGTGGCGACCTTTTCTGTGTTAATAGAAAGTTTTGTAATTTTATCTTTTTTTGTGTCTTGAGAATTATATTTTTCTACTCTCCATATCACATTCACATTTTGATGTCCAATCCAAAAATTTGTACAATTTGTCTTTATTCTGTGTGTATTTACAGTAAGTTGATAGTGCAGTACTAAAAAGTTGTTTTTAACATATTATTTCCTCATTTTTCTTTTATTTATTTAAGATAACAAATTAAATCGAAATAAAATAATTTATAAATAATATACATTTATAAATGTCTATTATTATATTTTAAAATAATAATTTTATTATATAAATTCAAACATTTAAAATGTAAAATTCATTAAAAAAAAATTATAAAAAAAAGTGAAATGAAAAAAATATATAAATTTGTCATATTTTTATTTAAGATGAAATAAATCTCTTTTTATTTAAAAATTTTAAAAACAGCAGGGTGAGTAAATGATGACTTAATTTTCATTTTAGGGAAAACTATCCCTTTAACCTCCCAAAATATATTCAAATGTATTCATTTGCCCTGAGATAGCACAATGCATTTTATTCACACACATTATATATCTGATATAATATTTAAAATCTTACCGACACTTACTTTAAAGGGACAGTTCACCCATAAATGAAAATAATCTCATAATTCACTCACCCTCAAGCCATCCTAAGTGTATATGACTTTCTTCTTTCTGAGTTATATAAAATAATGAATTATGAGTGAGTGAATTATGGGATAATTAAAAAAAAAATTGGGGGGTGAAATATACCTTTAAAAATTTTATTTAAATTATCTAAATGGAAAAGGCAGCCGTTGCACAGAATCATCCTGTAATGGATTTTGGGTATGTATGCCATAAGGCTTTCCTTTAGGTCATGACCTCTGTATTTGGTGTTTGTTTGTGTGCGTGTGCGTCGTCAGGTCGTCTAGAGAGACGGGGACTGGAGAGAAGCTGGAGCTGAAGATGACTAACATTGGTGCAGATGTTCTGGAGCTGCTGCTGGAGTTCGTCTACACCGGCTCGCTGGTCATCCACTCGGCCAACGCCAAAACCCTGCTGGAGGCCGCCAACAAGTTCCAGTTCAACACCTTCTGCAAAGTCTGCGTGTCTTTCTTAGGTACGTAACTCAAAGGATCCCCACATCCATCAGATGAGGTCATGTACAAGCTACTTTTCTCTCTTTCTGCAGGATGATGTATTCTTTCATTTAGATAAAGGTCAGAGAACAATTGCATTGAAATGTCAAACCCAATGTCTCAATCTCATCCAGCACTGATTATTCCGATCAATACCAAATATGGAGGAAGTTCAGATGGCATGTAGGCACCCAGAAAGTATGAGTTTATACAGAGAAAGTACGAGTATAGACAGAGAAAGTACGAGTTTAGATGGAGAAAGTACGAGTATATACAGAGAAATTACCAGTATATACAGAGAAATACGAGTATAGACAGAGAAAGTACGAGTATAGACAGAGAAATACGAGTATAGACAGAGAAAGTACGAGTATAGACAGAGAAAGTACGAGTATAGACAGAAAGTACGAGTATAGACAGAGAAATACGAGTATAGACAGAAAGTACAAGTATAGACAGAGAAAGTACGAGTATAGACAGAAAGTACGAGTATAGACAGAGAAAGTACGAGTATAGACAGAGAAAGTACGAGTATAGACAGAAAGTACGAGTATAGACAGAGAAAGTACGAGTATAGACAGAGAAAGTACGAGTATAGACAGAGAAAGACAGAGAAAGTACGAGTATAGACAGAGAAAGTACGAGTATAGACAGAGAAAGTACGAGTATAGACAGAGAAAGTACGAGTATAGACAGAGAAATACGAGTATAGACAGAGAAAGTACGAGTATAGACAGAGAAAGTACGAGTATAGACAGAAAGTACGAGTATAGACAGAGAAATACGAGTATAGACAGAAAGTACAAGTATAGACAGAGAAAGTACGAGTATAGACAGAAAGTACGAGTATAGACAGAGAAAGTACGAGTATAGACAGAGAAAGTACGAGTATAGACAGAGAAAGTACGAGTATAGACAGAAAGTACGAGTATAGACAGAGAAAGTACGAGTATAGACAGAAAGTACGAGTATAGACAGAGAAAGTACGAGTATAGACAGAAAGTACGAGTATAGACAGAGAAAGTACGAGTATAGACAGAGAAAGTACGAGTATAGACAGAGAAAGTACGAGTATAGACAGAAAGTACGAGTATAGACAGAGAAAGTACGAGTATAGACAGAGAAAGTACGAGTATAGACAGAGAAAGACAGAGAAAGTACGAGTATAGACAGAGAAAGTACGAGTATAGACAGAGAAAGTACGAGTATATACAGAGAAAGTACGAGTATAGACAGAAAGTACGAGTATAGACAGAGAAAGTACGAGTATAGACAGAGAAAGACAGAGAAAGTACGAGTATAGACAGAGAAAGTACGAGTACAGACGGAGAAAGTACGAGTATAGACAGAGAAAGACAGAGAAAGTACAAGTATAGACAGAGAAAGTACGAGTATAGACAGAGAAATTACGAGTACAGTCGGAGAAAGTACGAGTATAGACAGAGAAAGTACGAGTATAGACAGAAAGTACGAGTATAGACAGAGAAAGTACGAGTATAGACAGAAAGTACGAGTATAGACAGAGAAAGTACGAGTATAGACAGAGAAAGACAGAGAAAGTACGAGTATAGACAGAGAAAGTACGAGTATAGACAGAAAGTACGAGTATAGACAGAGAAAGTACGAGTATAGACAGAGAAAGTACGAGTATAGACAGAGAAAGACAGAGAAAGTACGAGTATAGACAGAGAAAGTACGAGTATAGACAGAAAGTACGAGTATAGACAGAGAAAGTACGAGTATAGACAGAGAAAGTACGAGTATAGACAGAGAAAGACAGAGAAAGTACGAGTATAGACAGAGAAAGTACGAGTATAGACAGAGAAAGTACGAGTATAGACAGAGAAAGTACGAGTATATACAGAGAAAGTACGAGTATAGACAGAAAGTACGAGTATAGACAGAGAAAGTACGAGTATAGACAGAAAGTACGAGTATAGACAGAGAAAGACAGAGAAAGTACGAGTATAGACAGAGAAAGTACGAGTATAGACAGAGAAAGTACGAGTATAGACAGAGAAAGACAGAGAAAGTACGAGTATAGACAGAGAAAGTACGAGTATAGACAGAGAAAGTACGAGTATAGACAGAGAAAGTACGAGTATAGACAGAGAAAGTACGAGTATAGACAGAAAGTACGAGTATAGACAGAGAAAGTACGAGTATAGACAGAGAAAGTACGAGTACAGACGGAGAAAGTACGAGTATAGACAGAGAAAGACAGAGAAAGTACAAGTATAGACAGAGAAAGTACGAGTATAGACAGAGAAATTACGAGTACAGTCGGAGAAAGTACGAGTATACATACAGTCGGCAACGCGTCATAGTTGGGGGGCGTGGTCGGCGTGGGGGAAAGCAGCGCGACCATCGTATGTATTTGAATGACAAAAATGTCATATTGTGAGTCATTTACGCCTGCCGACCGGCAACAGTACATTGCAAAATGAACTGTAATATGTTAATATTGCCCTTATTTAATTAAAAACTGGGTCAATAACCCACCAAATGGCTGGAGGTGTCGTTTCCAGACTATTGTTATCTGGTTGAATCTCCAGGTAAGACATCGCTGAAGCTACCGGCAACATAAGCCTATAACTCAATCAACTTGCGTATAAGTTACTATAAGTCCATAAAACCTTGTCACTTACCAATTGTACGTATGCTTCACTCCAAACTATTAATCCTTTTGTAAAACGGTGATCAGTAGTAGTCGCTACGAAGTTGCAGAGGGACTTTGCTGACAGTTATCCGAATTCTCAAGACATCCCTTATGAAAAACAACTATTGAAATCTTGTAGTATTTTAGGACAAAATATTATAGTAACGTTAATCCTATAGGAATACTATAGTATTTTGGGACATAGACTAGAAGTATAGAGGTATTAAAGAACATCACAGAAGTATTATACACTACTATAGAATACTTATAGCCATATAGGATTACTATAGTTCTTTTTCGTAAGGGATATAACGTAAGACAAATCTGGCCCACTGCCTAATACGAGTTAAACATCTACTACTATATCACGCAGGGATCTATCTACACACACAGTAATCTAATATGTTTGCTTAATTTTGCCATTTTTGTCCTCCTATCCGGTTCTGTGTGTATGTATGTAAGAAAGGATGTAGAACTTCAATTTATTTGTTAGTTTATTGGTGGTACAGAAAAGGACACAGCAACTCTTCGGCATGATTGTCGTATGTATTTCAATGAGCGCCAAGGCAATGTTTTCCCCCACGGGCTAAATTCACATCACGTGACGGGGCGTTCCCGGGGGCGTTCCCAGACCAACCGACTGTATCTATGGACAGAGAAAGTACGAGTACAGACGGAGAAAGTATGAGTATAGGCAAAGGATAGGTTGAGTTATTTTGAACTTACTATTCATCAAATAATCCTGAAAAATATATGTTTTTTTTTCACACAATCAGTAATAAAATAGTTTTATTATATATAATTTTATTATGTGTTGTTTTCCCTTGTCCCAGACTTTCAGTCTTAAAATATGAAAATCTATTTGAAGGATGAAGGTAAAATAAGAAAAAGGCTTTTGAGCAAAAAAAAATTACGAAGACATGGTGAAAAAAGTTTTATAGATTCTTTTATTGTGACTTTCTTTGTAACAAAAAGAAAACAAATGTTGAAATCTGTTAGATGTCATAAAAAATACATGAAAGTGCTCTTAGTTGGAGAAATAGTCATATATAATGCTAGCGGAGCAGCTCAGAAGTGGTTCAGCGAATGGTAACTAATGAAAGAGTCATACTGCTGAGGTTTGCTCCATTCACATGCTGCACATTTTAAGAATGCGGACAAAGACAAACTTTAGTTTTAAATGGCCATTTGATCCTGCATTTTAAGATCACTTATTGATACGTTTCTTTCGAGTCTGCAGAAGTGGTCAAGTATGTTTGGAGACCCCAACAAATGAAAGTCAGCGTAATGCATTGAAGATTAGTTTGTGCCTTTGGGCAAAAAAAAATAAAAAATAAAATAAAATCTGTCAAAGTTACTAAAGTACAAAACAATTGATTAAGTCTAGCAGGGGAGTGTTGAAATAAGGGGAGCACAGGTTTGGAAATATACGAACTATACGGCACTGAGATATATTATCACCAGAGCGTGTTACATCAGCTGAAATGATATTGATACGAGGTGCAGCCCATGTGTTAGTGCTGGGCGCTGCTGTTTGTAATGCCACACACAGCACCGTTGACTCAGAAACTTCAGAGCGTGTCTATACACTCATGCCAGGCCGGGCATAAGCCTCGCTCTGCGGTCTGTCTCTGCGGCATGCCATTTATGGCCTCTGGCTGAATCCTCACCTAAAAAATAATAATTTTTTCCTTCCTGCGGGAGTGGAAGAAGACGAGTGTCCCGTTTGGCTTATTGATGATGGCACGCTGCAGGCCTGCCTCCAAAAGACACAGACATAATAAAAGCCCATCTGCCTCCACCAGACGCTCACTGAACCATTTTTACAACAATTTGTACTCTTATGTTTTATTTTGGAGACAAATTGGGTTGTGCAAGACCTGCACAGTCACACCGATGTCATGTCACAGTGGTGTCATGCTGTCCACATTTATTATGTTTATCTGAATCAGGTTGAATCTGTTCATTTGATTCTGGTCGACAGAGTCAAACCATTTTGCATTGAAGCAAGCACAAGTTTAAATTTCATTATATATATATAATTAAGCAAAATATGTATTTTTTTAATACTTTTTAAAAGAAGTTTATAGTTTTTCGATTTAAAATTTACAATTGATATGCTCGCGAGAAACAATTTTTTGACAACCCTTTTCCTTTTTGAGTTTCTCCCATCTTACTACACTGTAAAAAAATATTTTCAAGATTTGTTATCACAGCATTTTTTCTTTTGTCAAATAAACAAATAATTTATTTAGTTGAGATAACTTATTATTTGGCTACCCGGTTACTTACTTTTTTAAGTTAAACCAACAATATTTTTTTACAGTGTAGTAATCACAATATTTTTTCTTTTGTCAAATCGACTTAAATAATTTATTTAGTTCAGATAACATAGAATTTTGAGTTTCTGATGATTAAATCATTCTCCTTCGTCGTATTAACTCACTTTTTCCAGTTCAATGAACTTAAAATTTTAAGGCAACCAGGTTACTTACTTTTTTACGTTAAACCATCAATATTTTTTACAGTGTGTTTAACTTAAAGTAAGTTAACTGGTTGCCTTAAAATTTTAAGTTGATTGAACTGGAAAAAGTGAGTTAATACAATGAAGGAGATTGATTTAATCATCAGAAACTCTCAACTAAATAAATTATTTAAGTTGATTTGAGAAAAGAAAAAATGTTGTGATAACAAATCTTGAAAATATATTTTTTTTGCAGTGCTCTAAATTCAGCTTTCGTTAGTGCAGTGTCAAATGTCCACTTTAATGCATCATCTGTGACGATCATTATCTGTGTGACTCGTCATAGACATAATTGTTCTTGCACAAGACGCATGCAGCTCTGTTTATTAACCACTAGAGCACTAAAAGTCACAGACTGCAGCTTTAATTAGTCAGATTTGAATTCGAAAGAGACTCTTAAGAAAACACTCAGACTGGCAATCCAGACTTGGATTCATTCACCACGACACAAGTGTCAGACTCATATTCTGCTCTTGCGGTGTAAAGTAGGGCTCTCCACTTACAAAAAGACACTTGGCTTGTTTAAAACATGGACCTTTGCACCCGCTTGGTCAAATACTTTAAGTCTTTACTCAGCGGGACTAAAGATGAGCTTCACCTTGCCATTCTAATCTGTGGGCACCCAACCCACTGCAGAGAGCTCAGTTCATCTCTGGATTCCCTTAAGCAGGGGCCCCTTTCTGGAGCCTAAAGATGTACAGCACAGATAGCTTTGCTAGAGCCCTCATCCCCTCTGTGCTGTGATCTTTTATGGATGTGTGCGCCTCTCTTGTTCTCTCCTTCAGAAAAGCAGCTGACTGCCGCAAACTGCCTGGGGGTTCTGGCCATGGCCGAGGCCATGTGCTGCACGGAGCTGCACAACATGGCCAAAGCCTTCGCCCTGCAGAACTTCCCTGATGTGGCGGGACAAGACGAGATCCTCAGCGTCTCCAAAGAAGACCTGATCAACTACCTGTCCAATGACAGCCTGAACACCAAGGCAGAAGAGCTGGTTTATGAGACCGTCATCAAGTGGATCAAGAAGGACCCAGTCAGCAGAGTGCAGGTGAAATGTTCACATATGTGTGTGTGTGTGTGTGTGTGTGTGAAGTTGACAAGCTACTTATTTAAGCTACCCTTTTGTCCTCCACTGTTTGGGGCAGTCGTGGCCTAATGGTTAGAGAGTTAGGCCGAAGCTTTTTTGCGCCACAGCAAAAAATGTCTGGCCATTGCTCTGAATGACTGCTCTTAATGTATGTGCACTAACTTGGGTTGGGTTAAATGAAGAGGTCACTTTTAAAAAAAAAGGTTTGATGAAATTTGAACCCATGTGTTCAATTCATTCAAATCCTGTTTGAATGAATCTTATGTTGAGTCTTAGATTTGAATGAGTCTTAGATTGTTCTTTTATAGTGAAGCAAAAAGAGTTTTATGGGCCGGTTCTTTTTAGTAAATCAAAAACCCAGCACAACCAGTGTAGTGCAGTTGTTGAATAAATGATTCTTAAGAGCTGATTCTTTTTAGTGAATCAATCAAAAACACACTGAGCAGACTGTATAGTTTGGTTTAATTGTTCAATTTGGTTAAAACAAGTTAAATTGCGAATCAAAAACATACAGCACAACCAATGTAATCTGATTCCCAAACAACTAATTCTTTTGAGCCATTTTTAGTGAATCAGTCAAAAGCATTCAGTACGACCAATGTAGTTTGATTCCTGAACGATTGACTCTTATGGGCCTATTGTTTTTAGTGAATCAAAATCATATTGTGAAGCTACATAGTCTGAACTAATGATTTTAATTAGAGAATAAAAAATGAACCCTTTTATTGTATTAATCAAAACTATGAACAATCTATCAGAAAACAGCGTGACCAGTCTGACTGTTAGTAACCTGTTTTTTTTTTTCTGTTTTTTTAAATACATAAATAAAAATTATACAATGACAATATAGTCAAGTACCTGAATGGCTGGTTGTTTTAGGGAATCAAAAATGAATGGCACAAACTGTGCTGAAAGAAATGACTTAAACTTGTATTTTTTTTTTTGGTATACAGGGATGAGTGGAGCCCGATTCCCAAATTAATGTCTTTATGAATCCTTTTTTTAGTGAATCAAAACCATTTAACATGACCAGTACAGTCTGAAAGTACCCACTGTTAAATGTGCCCATCAAATCTGTTTCTGACCCATGCTCTAAGTCTGTACTTAATGAATTTTTACTGTCTGTTGTTCACATTGGTAGACTGTGTTTTATTCAGCACTGTGACTGCTTTCTGTTTTGTAGCTCGGTGTAAAAGCTGAATTTTTTTTGGGGTTGAGAGAGACACACTAAGGGTTCAGCCCCCTGAAGTGCCTTTGTTTCTTTATGGATCAAAAGACCTGTCTGCGGTGGGCTCGACAATTCAATAGGGCTTTCTCAAATCTCTCTCCACATTGAAGAAGTTTTGGCTTCCCAGAACCCCAGAACAAGAGGTCAACACCATTTTGCTGTCCTTGCACTTCTATTTCTGCTACCCTGAAGAATACATTCAGGCCACTCGCAGCAAACATAAATAAGAGAGTGCGGAGCAAAGAAGCGTGTAGGAGCCAGCGGCCCAGATCAGATATTCTGGGGCCGTGTGGCATGACATTAGACCTTTTGGAGTACTGATGGGGTGCTGAGACTGTCTGAAATGGATGAGCCATGTGTCACAGTGCTGCTGCTTAAAAAACCCCTCATGCACCACCGCAAGTTCCTCTCTGCTATAAAACGGCCCACGATTGGGATTGAGTTCATAAACAACTCTGGAACATCGGGCTGCGGATGCATTTTTTTCAATCTTTCTGTCTGTCTTTCTCTCTCTTACTGAATTTCACCCCTTTCCAGACCCCGATGGAAGCGTTTTGATTGAATCCACTGACATTTCCTAAGGATATATCAGCTCCAATTGTCACAGTCGATGCACAAACCCAAAGGCGAATGTTTGTTCTCGGAGCTCTACAAACATGCTCCGGCGATCTGAGATGGGGATCGTTTTTGGCCGAAGCTATAGATAATGAAAAAATAACTACTTTTATGCTTCACGGCAAATTAGTGGTGAATTAGTAGGCGGCGTGTTGCGCTGTGTACAGCCGCCAGACCTCCATGCGCAGTGATGTATGGATCTTTATTGTGCAATCCTTCACGCCGTTGCACAATTTGCATTAGTTTATTACAGTGAGTCAACATGCTTTTTATGTGCTTGTAACACAAGGGCCCGCGCGAGCCGCTGGGGAAAGAGCCGAGCTTAAAATAGAGCTTCTTACGGCACACCTGGGACCGGCGCCGAGCTCCTGCATAAGATGTGAACGATCAGCCTGTCCTAATGTTAGTAAATGATCTTTCTTTTGTCCTTGATCCAGTAGTCATACGTCTAGATGGACTGGGTGATTAATGGCGTCACGTGACTCATTCCGATCTGTGTTAGTGTATGAGAGATTGTGGGGAGAAATTGGATTGAGAAAGATGCGTCTTTCAGAGGTATGAAAGAAGAACTCAGAGTTTAGCCATGTGTTTTAATGCTCGCCTAATGAATGAGAGGGATCAGCCGGTTTTACTGAAGCATTCAGAACGCAAATCTATTCTCTAGCAGACAGACTTGTGGCCCTTATATACTCCTGGAGAAAACATCTATTATCCGGTCAATATGGATCATATTAAGGTTTGAACATACAAAATGCTGTGACAGATAGCATGTCTTTGTCTTAAAATTAAATTCAACCACTTCTCAGAAACAAGAACATGGTTTTATCAATTAATAATATGTGCATTCTTGCATAGATCATTCATCATTCTTTTGGACAGACATATTTATTTATGTTAATATAGATTAATCCCGATTAAGGATATTAAGTTATTAAGTCAAGAACATTGAGTGCATTTTTTTGTCTTTTGATTTATAATGGACAGCAGTGGACATTCACAAATGGAAATCAGGTATTTTAAATTGTAATAATATTACAGTATTTACTGTATTGTTGATCAAATAAAAGCAGACTTCCTTAAAATCATTAAAAAATCTTAAATTAAACTTTTCAATTGTAGTGCATATTTGTATATATATTTGATTACTTTACAGTAGATTGTTATTTTGCCTCTTATTGATATATTGTTTCTATATGTATTATCAACATATTATATTTTTTTTAAATAAAAGCTTCCAATGTTGATTCATCTTAGGGCTATTTTAAATCCCCATGGAAACATGAATGATAATTTTATTTTGTGATATTTTTGAGAGGATTTTTTTCACCTTCACTGGACATTAGGAAAAGAGACTGGAAACAATTGGAGTGTAGAGAGGGGGAAAAGACCAAGAAAGAAGCGAATGATATGGCTCATACTTTATTTTATTTTACTTTACTTCTTGATCCAAAGTGGCTTAAAAAGTGACCAGTAACGGTTGTGCTCTATTGAACATACGAGTCACACAGTTTGAGTGCCGACTTTCCTGTGAATCAGTTAATTACGACAATCTGATTGCTATCAGCAAATTACAATTACTTGCCAAACATTACATCAACTACTTAATATTCTTGAGCCAGACTGATAAAGTTTAGAATGTGCCCCCACCACTTTTCTCATTTCTCTTATGTTATTCCTCTTTTGAAGCACCAATTGCAACGTGTGTGTCCTGACTCTACTGTTTTACCCTTCGCGTCTTATTTGCATCGGATACTGTAGACCAGGGGTGTCCAAACTCATTCCTGGAGGGCCACTGTCTTGCAGAGTCGTGCTCCAACTTTCCTCCTGGAAGTTTCTAGTATGCTTAGTGTAACAGGCGTAAGCCAGTAAGAGCTGTGTGTGTAAATCTCACTCCCCAGGCCTCAAGAGGAGACGCCGGTTCGATCCCGCTCGGAGCGAGTTGAGTAGGATCAGTTTCAGTTGGTGCCGTGACCCGGTTGGGAGTGAGGTTTAGCAGGGTGAGATTAATGGACATAGGCCAGTAAGAGCTGTGAGTATAAACCTCACTTCCCAGACCTCAAGAGGAGACGTCGGTCGCCGGTTCAATCACGCTCGGAGCTGGTCGAGTAGGACCAGTTTCGTTTGGTGCCGTGACCCGGTTGGGAGTGAGGTGGAGGTGATTTAATGGACGTATGCTAGTAAGAGTTGTGCATGTAAACCTCACTACTCCAGCCTTAAGAGGTGCTAGCGGCTACGGTCTTTAGCGTCCTTGTTAGCGTGCCCACCTCCCACGCTGGAGACACCAGTTCGAGGAGTTAGACCGATTACACAAGTAGAACCTTGATAAGCTGGTTCATGTTTGTTTAATTGGGACAAGAGTTAAACTTTGCAGTACAGTGGTCCTCCAGGAGCAGAACTGGACTCCCCTGCTGTAGGCCGAGATTACATTGTTCAAAAAAGAAAGCAAGCTTCAGAGTCTGACTGCCTCCAGTCACTCAAATTTCATGTGCAAGCACAAAAATCAGAATGTGGCAAATGCTTTGATAAACCTCTCTCTCTGTGCCATGTGTTCTCCTGCCGGGACCGAGCAGCAGTGACTCCGTCACTCAAACGCTGACTAAACTTTCCGCGATTGCTAACAGCACGGCACCGGAGGCGCCAAAGATCAGGCCCCTGCCCTGCCGAGCACGAGTCAAAACGGCAAGCCCTTTCCGCCTCCTCCACGGCATGTCCAGAGTCCCGACCCGCATGCTTTCAATTACAGACACCTCCCCTCCCGCCAAGTCCCGTGCAGCGGAACCATTAAAGAAACGCCCTGGACGATTTCATACAACACTTTATCGTGACCGAACGGTGAGGCCGCCTGACAAAGAAGGTTGATTAATTGCATCTCCTTTGAGGAGAGAACTAATATGCAGCTGAAAAGAATGCTTAATGATGGTTTTTGCACAAGGGGGCAATCTGCATTCACCCTCGGCTGGGAGATCTAATTCAGCAGTCAGAAAATAACAATGGATGTACCAGCGTTGATGCTCTGTCCTGGCAGACAGCACTCATTAGTTGCCGGGGTCATGTTTGACTTGAGGGCAGAGGAGAATCTTCCCATTTCAGCCTTTTAATGAGATCAGAACTTTTTGAATTTGCAGATGTTACTGGGGACTTCAATCTCACCCCTCATTCAGTCGGAGTATAAAGACATGCAGACTGGATTATTAACAATTCCAAAAACCATTTAGTCTCAATTAGAACTGTTAGTATAGTAATATATAGAAGTGAAGTGCATGAGTTTATTATCGTTGGCGGAAAAAATGGGCAGGCTGGTTATTAGTCTTTATATTTTTTGATATTTGGTATACAAGTGCTTAATTTCACATCATTAAAAGAAATTATGTTTCTAGCCCTGTGGAAAGAGTTTTGTGTAGACATACTCTAGAGTTTACAATGCAAAGATGTTAGCCAATAATTAAACATGCACTCTTAAACTCTCTCTCATTATTTTGTACTGGGATGATTTATTCATTTAATGAATAAGGCAGATGATTCATATATAAATGAATCAGTTTAAAAATATATTCTTCAATCAGACATCTAACATAAAAGGTTGTGTTTACATAATATGTATGTGTATACACACACACACATATATATATAAATATAGACGCATATATAATATGTATAGTGTGTGTGTGTGTGTGTGTATATATAAATATATAGATTATGTAAACACAAACTTTCATGTTAGATTTTAATATATATATATATATATGTGTGTGTGTGTGTGTGTATATATATATATATACTGTATATATATATATATATATATATATATATATATATAAGCCCAGCATAAGTTATAAGCTAACAGGTAATAGAACGTTATCTGGTCTTTAATAATGTTCCTTATTATACATTGTTCATGGAAAGTTTTTTTTTTCCCGAAACAATTTAGATGGACGTTTGTCTAATATTTTATAAATTATTTTTAATTGATGTTTTGAATGTTGGGAGAACATTCAGAAATAATATTTTCATAACTTAATTGGAACATTAGCAAAACATTCTCAGAACGTATTTTTGTTTGCTGAGTTTACACGTTTTTCTTTTTTTTTTATTCATTTGATTCCAATGCTTAATGGGAAAGTTCATTAGTTTAGAGCTCTTTTTTCTGATTTTGCTTTGAATAGATGTTGTGATTCCTCTCAGAGCTGGTCGGATTGGATCATGGTTTAGAACTATTTATTGAAGGACTTTTTGAAATGCCTACGGAATGAAGGAAATAAATGAGAAAAATAACCAACGAACCAAGACTGCTAAAAAAAAAAAACGGCCTGCCACTGTTGAGCTTCATTGAGACGGTTAGTCAGGTTGGGCTCCTGTGCGTATAACTCTGTTGTGTTCACTCTTTCAAAAGCTGTAAGGCCAACTGAATCTCGCTTCAGTGCGCACAGACTCTTCCCTCCCTTCGCCACTGTTTTTCTCATGAGAGGATACCCCCCAGCTGAACTCCTCAGTCTTGTGTGGGAGCGAATATTTCAGTGGCTCATTTCTTTCTTCCTGGCTGATGTTATATTTAAGGGAGACTAAATAAAGCTTCTCCACACTCGATATCTTCTGCATAAAAACAACATGAGGCCTCTCACACACATTTGCTCTGTTCCTAAACCTGAGCTGCCTACAGAGACAGTATTTTAAGATATTGTCTTTGATTTCCCGACTGAAAGGCTTTTGCGAAAAATAAAATAAAATACCGCCTCTTAAGATACTTTGAGACACGGCAAAGAAAAAAAAAATGTTTTCGCTTTAATTTTAATAAATTTTTCTTACCCCATTGGCAGACATTTTTTCTTTTTTTAAGCGCAAAGCTACTACATTTTGGTCACTTTGTCGAAAACAAGACTTAATATCTTAAGTAATTTTCTCCTCTATGAAATGTATCTTGAAGTTTAGATATTTGTACCGGGAAATGAGACAAAAATACTGAGCAAGAATATATTTTTGATGCATTTTTCAGAAAGCCATTATCATGCATCTTGATTTAAGAATTTAATATTTTAGCTTGTTCTTTTCTGCAGTGTATCCATTCATTGAGAAGGCAAATTCATAATGCATTGCAAAAAGGACTGTGGGGGGAAAAAATCTACAAAAGTAAGAAAATTTAGTCAAGATGTTCTGTGTTTTACTTGGATTGTGTATTTTATAGTGATTTGAATATCACTAGTGTCTCATGTGACGTGCAGTGTGGCACATAGTTGCTGTTTCAAATCAGTGATTTAGGAGGTTCCATGATAGTTAGGATGCCTAGGTAGGCAGCTCACTCAATAGACAGCTGACGGCTGGGATTGGGAATTGCTGCATGCACTGCTCTTGTCACTGTAGAGCCCCCTGCAGGCTCACACTTAGACTCTGTCATTGTGCCGTCAGACTGATTAGCCCTGACGTTAAAGTCACTGTGTGTGTGTTGTGCTTTGATGCGTTCACTACTGTTGTCTTCATAGGTCGGAGAGTTTTCGAGCTGATGTCGCACATGCAGGTTTAATGTGGCTGGTGAGGTGTGTAAGTATTGTGTCTGTGACAGGAAGGTGAGATACCGTCTGTCTCTCTAGTAAGCCAATACCTCTTGCATATTGAATGAGTAGAGCTTATGCATAAAACTTGGTAAAGTGATGCTGATGGAGGTGGACAAGTGAACTGCATGTCATTTCAGGGAAAATTTAGGTATTCATTTACTTTTAAAATACATTTAAGTACATGCTGTACACTCATCTAAAGGATTATTAGGGACACTTGTTCAACTTCTCATTAATGCAATTATCTTATCATCCAGTCACATGGCAGTTGCTTCAATGCATTTAGGGGTGTGGTCCTGGTCAAGACAATCTCCTGAACTCCAAACTGAATGTCAGAATGGGAAAGAAAGGTGATTTAAGCAATTTTGAGGCGGATGGTACCACTCATCTCCACTACAAATAGGAAAAAGAGGCTATAATTTGCAAGAGCTCACCAATTGGACAGTTGAAGACTGGAAAAATGTTGCCTGGTCTGATGAGTCTCGATTTCTGTTGAGACATTCAGATGGTAGAGTCAGAATTTGGCGTAAACAGAATGAGAGCATGGATCCATCATGTCTTGTTACCACTGTGCAGGCTGGTGGTGGTGGTGTAATGGTGTGGGGGATGTTTTCTTGGCACATTTTAGGCCTCTTAGTGCCAATTGGGCATCGCTTAAATGCCACGGCCTACCTGAGCATTGTTTCTGACCATGTCCATCCCTTTATGGCCACCATGTACCCATCCTCCAGCAGGATAATGCACCATGTCACAAAGCTCGAATCATTTCAAATTGGTTTCTTGAACATGACAATGAGTTGACTGTACTAAAATGGCCCCCACAGTCACCAGATCTCAACCCAATAGAGCATCTTTGGGATGTGGTGGAACGGGAGCTTCGTGCCCTGGATGTGCATCCCACAAACGATGCCATCCTATCAATATGGCCCAACATTTCTAAAGAACGCTTTCAGCACCTTGATGAATCAATGCCACGTAGAGTTAAGGCAGTTCTGAAGGTGAAGGGGTCAAACACATTATTAGTATGGTGTTCCTAATAATACTTTAGGTGAGTATGTAATAGGTAAGTAAAGGTGAGTATGTAATATTGACAGCTAGTGGTTGAACTGGGTACTGCAGTCCAAATTCAAAATATTGGAGAGAGTTGTTTTAATTAAAACCATGCATTACTTAATGTATATTTCTGCTGCCGAGAGCTCATTGTGTGATCTCCAGTCTTCTCATGCGTACAGCACAAAGGCCCGTCACCTCCCCATGGTGATCAACACCTGACAATTTCATGACAGGAATAGAAGGACCCCTGTCTCTGGAGGTCCCGGATGACAGAAGGGAAATGCGCTAGCGGCATGCTTGGACACGAAGACAAATAGCTCTACGAGACAGCAGAGAGACGATAGGGACTTTTCCCACACCGGGAAGCGGAGGTGTATGAATTAGCGCTGATTCCCAGATCCGACCCTGACACGCCCTCCTGATGAAGTCTGTCAGGAACAACCGAAGCGGCTAGTTTAAGCAGAGGATGTCAGATCCCTTTAGCATTGATTTAATGCACAGGAGATTGGCGTCGTTAAGCTCATTGACAAATTGAGCCTAGCATTGGAAGGAGTCTAAGCATAAGACTGGATACATGAATATAAATGAGGCAGAGGGAGACAGGATGTGTGTGTGGGAGGAGTGTCTGTGTGCACATAATGCCCTTAGCGTGAGTCGTCCCGCTGCTGCTTATGGCTGAATAATTATGACGGTGTGCTTCTATAGCGTGGTGTGCTGGGTTAGAGGTCAGTGAGGGTAAAAACAGCCCAACAGCCGCTTCGCTGTGAAAAATAAAGAAATAAAAATATTGTTAAGCATTCCTGGGGGCTTTTAACTTTACACAGATTTGTGAACACTATATATATATTTTTTTTCACTTTATATTTATCAATATAATACCTGCACACATTGTGCCTCAAGTTGAAACACACACACTCTAAAAAAATGCTGGGTTGTTTTAACCCAATTGTGGGTCAAATATGGACAAACTCATACATTGGGTTAAAAATGTAATAAAAAAATGTAACCCAATGGCTGGGTTTGTCCATATTTGACCCAAAATTGGGTTAAAAAAACCCAGCATTTTTAGAGTTCACATACACACACACACTCACACACATATTATATATGAAGACTTCAGATGCAAAAGCCTATCACTGTAAAAAAATATTGTTGATTTAACTTAAAAAAGTAAGTAACCTGGTTGCCTTAATTTTAAGTTCATTGAAATGGAAAAATTGAGTTAATACAATGAAGGAGATTGATTGAATCACCAGAAACTCAAAATATTGTCATCTGAATTACATAAATTATTTAAGTTGATTTGACAAAAGAAAAATTGTTGTGATTACAAATCATGAAAATATTTTTTTTTTACAGTAAGTCCGTCTAACGTTTTTCTTTAATATTAACTTTTTTAATAGGCTCATATGTATAGGTTATATGTATACGTCATAAGAACCGACATTTCTGAATAAGCTGCGGCTGGATTTAGTGAGTTTGAAGTGAAAGTATTTGATGAACGTATACTGTGTACTCAATATTATCTCATTTTTGACAGAGGGAGCTTTTAGAGGCTTTACATCGGAGGTCTTCATCATATATACTCACACAGAACCGGTCAAAAGTTCAGAAACATACTATTTTGAATGTTTTTGAAAGAAGTCTCTTATGGTCATCAAGCCTGATTATTTTTGATCAAAAATACAGAAAAAAACTGTAATATTTTGAAATATTATTACAGTTTAAAAATACTGGTTTTCTCTTTGAATATATTTTAAAATTTATTTTCAGGATCATTACTCCAGTCTTCTTCAGTGTCACAGAAATCATTCTAATATGAAGATGTATTAACAATGTTTGAAATAGTTGAGTTAATAATAATAATATTATAATACTCCTTAATATTATATATATATATATATATATATATATATATATATATATATATAATATTATATTATAATATTATATAATTATTATTATTATTCCTTAATATTATATATAATATTCCTTAATATTCCTCTGATACTTTTCTCAGGATTCTTTGATTAATAAAAAAGTTTTTTATTTATTTATTTATTTTATTTATTTATTTTTTAATTAAAAAACACAGCATTTCCTTGAAATAAAAATCAAAAGTTTGGGGTCAGTAATTTCATTTTTCTTTGTTTGAAAGAAATCAATACTTTTATTCAGCAAGGATGTGTGATAAAATTGATAGTAAAGATTTCAATTGAATTATTTTGAATAAATGCTATTATTGTTAAACTTTTTATTCATCAATGAATCCTGAAAAGGTATCACAGGTTCCAAAAAAAATATATTAAGCTACTGTTTCCAACATCGAATCCACTGATTATCAGTCCTCATATTAGAATAATTACTGAAGGATCATGTGACACTGAAGACTGGTAATGTAATGATGCTGAAAATTCAACTTTGATCACAGGAATAAATTACATTTTAAAGTATATTAAAATAGAAACCATTATTTTAAATTGTAATAATATTTTACAATATTACTGTTTTTTTAACAAATAAATGCAGGCTTCATGACCAGAAGAGGCTTTCAAAAACATTAAAAATAGTAATGTTTGCATTAATTGTGTATAGTAATTATGTAGTAATAGTAACGTAAACTAGTAAAGTGTGTGTGTGTGTGTGTGTGTGTGTGTTTAATAAGTACATTTAAATATTTTAATTTATTGAAAATAATGGTATAATTATTATTTTTATTTAATAAAGCATTTTATAACAGGTCCACTTGCATGCTGAATGACCATTGTACTGCAAATTTCTTTTAAGAAGTTTCCTCTGACTGACATTAGGATTTCAGGGTACATCTCCCGTTTAAAAGCAGGTGTCTACATTACAATGTGGATCACAGTGGAATTCTTCATCTTAGTTTCATCTGAGTTTGGGATTTCTTCCTCTGTTTCATCCTTCCGGGTGAGATCTGTCACCGCTGAGCTGCTGCTGCTTGTTTCGTCTCATCTGGAGGGTTGCATATTTTACCGCTATCATTTAATCGGCCGCCGGCCCGCCGCAAGACAGGAGCCTACGAGCATCAGTTTAGTTGTTCAGATTTATGGAGCTCAAATCCCCCCTCGTCTGGTCCCGGTGGCCCGGGCGAGCCGGGAGATCGTGATTATTTTCTCTAACCAGTCCAAAGCGGTTTGGCAGGCTCGGCTAAACCCGTACGCTGGCAGTAGTGTGTTGAGGGGAGGGGAACGGGGCCGGCGCCAGGGGAGTGTCCGTCTGCCGTGACATTATTTTAGATCAGATCCTCACTGGGATCCCTAATCCCTGATCTCACAGTCGGGATCATGGAACAGTTCAACGATATGTGGTCCCGTTGGAGGGACATGTGCTAAACATGCCATAAAGGCAGATGTCCTGCCAATGCAGTGAGGTAAACCAGAGAGTTCAGATCCGGTGCACATTTGGGATGGTTTCGGCAAGGCCGTGCCGAGAGCTGGCACACATTTCTGAAATCTCTTTCGGGCCGTTGTGTGTGTCTGGCATCTTGCCTTCTATTGTTTGGGGAACATGTTTGCTAAATAAACTGATTTTGCTTAGGGATGCTGGTTAAGGGGTGTCAAGATTAGAAGACAAGAATATCATAAAATAAGAAAATCTTATTGACGTATAATAGCTAGATTTATTGTAATTAGATATAATGTCCATCTTGGTACTACTGTATATTGACTGTTTTATTTTTAATTTGACAAATAGCCAACTAGCTCAATGGATGTTTGTTTGTTTAAAGTTATTTTATTGGTTAAATAGACCAGTATTTAAATACAAATTTAATTTGTTACATATTTAATTTATTTTATTTAGTTTTTAATTTATTTAATTTTATTTATGTATTTATTTTAAACAACAATATTATCCAATAATGGATATGGTAGCGATTATATATATATATTCAATACTTTTTAGTTTTCTGTTGTATGATATCCAGCCTTTCTAAGTTCTTTCCAGTGTTGAATGCAGTCATTAAAAGTTTAAGATAATAAAAGTCACATTTGCAAATGAAGCCTTAGCATTTGGATACATGAAGTTTCTCACGGGTGATTTTGACCTTCAGCCTCGACGTACTTTCCACAATCCATTTAATTCCCAGTAGATAAAATTAAGTTTCGTCCTACTTTTTTATTTTCTTATTGAATATGCAGTTTCACAATGAAATGTTGCTTTTAATGAGGATTGTACAGTAGAGTACTTTGTCAAGGTCAGATCAGGTAAAGTCTCTCCACGTCTCGCTCTGAGAGACAGCAGAGGCCCAGGTGTTCACACCGCCCGTGTCTGTTATATTTTACGGATGTTTATGTAATGCGTTGTGAGCACAGAGGTGAGGGGGTCGGGTTGGCGGCTGTCCCTGTCAACTCGTGTTTACAGCGTTTAACGCTGACGTGAGCAAAAGCCCCACTGAGGATGACTCTAAACAAACAAGCTGGCCATGGATAGTCCTCACCATAGCAACCCCAAACACACTACCTCAGTCTGAAACACACAGACTTGCTCACGTATATAGAAAGTGAACGGCATGATTGTCGCCAAATCCTAGATTCGGTTTCCCTTTTTGAATGATGAAAATAGACTATTGATTAAAGGGGTCATGAACTTATATTGTTGTCTGAGGTCAACTTATGACGTTTGCTTAGTTTTTGCATTCAAAAAACATCAACATGAATAAGTAATAGGCTATTTTGTACCTAGTTTTGAGCCGACTTCAAAAACGCTCGGTTTTTATGGGCGTCTCGCACTGAAGACTTGGAAGTAAACGCCCACTGCTGTGAGTGGATAACAGTTTTGCATATTATAATGAGTTTCAACTCACCCGTCGATGCACTTGCGGGAAATTGTTTTGAAAACGTCCAATGTTGTAAAATGGCAACCGGAATGATTCGCCCATACATGTTCGATCCAGAGTCTGTGTGTTGCACAATTCCTGTCAGATCCAATATAGACGGCACAGCACTCGTTCTTTACTCTTAATCGGTCTGCAAATCCAGTCTGATAAAAATCTAGTTAATAAATCGATCCAGTTGATAAAAATCGAGAATCGAATTAAACATGCAAATTTAAAATATATATAAATATATATATATAATAATTTTTTTATATACTTGTGTAAGTAATCCCTAACTAAGTAAGTTACCCTATTCACCTGTAGTGTCTCGTCAAAGTCACATTTTCATGATATGTTCCCTTTAAAGATTCACATTGGCAACAGCTTTATCATAATTATTGGTGCTTTTCTATTTTTTTTTTTTTTTTAAAGGTACAAAGAAGTGGTATTATTAGCATTTAACTATTTCATATCTAGGACTTCTATTCAATCTTCATGTGCTAAAAGCATCATTGCAGTCCTTTTACTTGTAATGCTAGGGTTAGGGTAACCTAACCTAGTTTGATGTTGTCTTGATTGGCAGACAAGAAGCTCGGGCTGAAAATACATGCTGAATATATTTCTCTCTTTCACAGCACATATCCGAATTGCTGGCCGTCGTTAGACTTCCATTCATCCACCCGAGTTACTTGCTGAATGTGGTGGACAATGAGGAGCTGATTAAATCGTCCGAGGCTTGCCGAGACCTGGTCAACGAGGCCAAGCGGTACCACATGCTCCCTCACGCACGGCAGGAGATGCAGACGCCCAGGACGCGGCCGAGACTCTCTGCAGGTTTGACTCAACTTTTTACATTCTAGTTCTCGTCTGTCTTTCACTAGTATCACGTTACCGTAGCCAGAACTTTGACTAAACGGCATAAGGTCTGTCCCACATCGCAGCTTATTCTGGCTCGAGAACCAGCCGCTTACAGGAAGAGACCGTCTGGCTGAGATATAAAACGATCAATCACAGTTTCGTTTTTATGAGCTGTGTAGGAGAAGGTTCATTTGAAATAGATGATACCACAATATGTGATTTTTTTCATAATTATGGATATTAAATGGTTCATGAAAAAATCGATTCTGCTAAACAAATCCACTTTGCATGCACGTCAAAAGGATGCAGAGTCGCGCTGGGATTGATACGGGAAAAAAACCAATACCATCGTTACTGATCTTATCACTGTGCTGAGGAAGGAGGGGTTTTGAGTGACAGAGTCTCTCAACACATTTTTTTTTTAGACTTTTTTAGAAATGAGGAATATGCAATATGAATGTAAGTGAAAATTAAAGTGTTTGACCTTGGATGCATGAAAACCTTTTGTCCTCCAAAAAAAAACAAAAAAAAAAAACTATAAAAACGAACAATGGCTAATGAAAAACTAGTAAATATAAAGTGAATATATTAGAGTATATTTAATAGGGGTTTACCGGTACATAGATTTTGTCTCGAACCTTCACAGTACAGACATCACGGTCAGCTCTTTATTCGTATTTATAAAGCACATATTAATGCCTTATTCTGCATGACCTCAATCTACATCCCTCAATACCTAAACCTAACAACTTTACTAACTAATAAGCAGTAATTAGTGGTTTATTGGGGCAAACATCGTAGTAAATAGTTAGTTAATAGTAAGAATTGGACCTTAATTGAAAAAAAATGGTTATTAATGATTATTTTTCTAGCTAACTAATAATGGACATGAATATTGAATGGCTTTCCTGAGGTAAATGTAATGAATGTAAAATGTGTTATCTTTCTTTGTTTCTTTGCCTTTTTATCTTACCTTCTTTGTCTTTCTAGTCAAAACATTGTTTGAGTGATTATGAGACATTATACATTTCAGTAAGTTGTACTGTGTCTTTCAACATACCTTCTGATGTTCATGTTTATTTGGTGCTACAACTAGTATTAAACAGGAAGAGATGATCAGGTCACTTGAAGCGAGTGGTTAAACGTATTTATTGTTTGCATGTTGTTATAAATTTGACTGAATTTAAAAGCTGACACTTTGTTTCATATCAAACCACATATTCATATCCCCACAACAGTGACAATTTGGTGCATCCCGAGTGTCCCACACAGGCCACTGCCTCCCTGAAGTATCAAAAATCTGCTAATTTTGAATCAATAAATGGCACACGTTCAGCATCTTTGTGGTTATTCTGATAGCTGTGCATCTCAGTGTCTCTAACCGTATCTGAAGTCAATCTCAGGCTGCTGTAAAAATGCAAGCAAACTAATTTATGGTTCAATAAGGCTGTCCTCTCGCAGCACTGTGAATCACTCTCGCTCTCCTCGCGCAGCCGCTCCAGCCCCCATGATTCCCTCAGCGAGGCGTGAGCCCGTGAGTGAGCTGTACATTTATTTAATCTTGATATACTGTGGCTCTCTTTCTCTCGCCCCTGAGTTTTATTGATCTCTGCCCACTGCAGTATAAGAGCTGAAGCCCTCCCCCACTGGACCCAGATCAATGAGCAATATCACACACACAGAAAACACACATCATAGTTGCCATATGTATGTGTCAGAGTTGGGGAAGCTACTTGAAAATGTAGTAAGATACTCATAATTTGGAGCAGGTAAACTACAGTCTAACAGCTCTTTAAAATAAATAAATAAAGTAAATCCAATTAGTAGGCAAAATTTGTAAATATTTTACATCAGATGATTTTGAACAGGATTTGTATCTAGCACAAAAAAACGAGTGAATGAATCGAATGGATTAATTGATGAGAGCGTTAAAGATGCAACGTTTGAAAACCCAGTTTTGATGTCATGATTTTTGGTTGGAGTTTACTTTTATTGATCTATTAAACCATTATTGACATCCAACCTTCTCTATAATGCAACAAATGTCCAGATTAGCAGTAAACAATGATAGTTTATGTCTTTTCAACACATAATGCACATGAAGATTTAAAATATTGACATATAGGCTACTTTTTTGATACTTTTATAATGTTTTTTTGTACTTTTTTTGGAGTTTGATAGCCTGTGACCACAGTAAATTGTTGCTGTGTGGAAATCTGTGATTCTTCAATGAATGAATCAATTTTTGTGGCAGAAATGGAATAAATTCTTGGTTAAACTACTCCTGTTATTAAATGCTTAGATCAGATCCCACTCATATTTTTTCAATCTGTGAATTTTTGATAGTTTTATGTATTAGTTTAACTCACATGAAATGTCTAAATGAGTTGATTCAGTAGAGTGCATTGATTGAGTTGAATGAATCAAATCACTAAGAAATGAATTTATTCATTAGAGTGATTCATTTCACTAAAATGACTTAGATTTTTCTACATGAGAGAGAAAAGAAAATAGCATGTTTCATTAGAACTTAACACGTGTTTTGTCACACTACACTTTCGTGGAAAAGTAGTTTGTTCCTGTAAAAGCTACACTATTGTCACAATTTTGAAAATGGAGGTAGGTTGTTCTGACCTTAAAAGTAATTCAAGTAGTACTGAGTAAAAGCTCTTGAGATTTTTAGTGAGTCAGTCAAGCGGAACAAGTCGGCCACACTAAAACATCACACTGCTTGCTTTATTCCAGTTGACTCCAGAAATGCCAGGGTTCTTCTTAAAGAACATCTCTAAATGCTTGGTAAATACGATGTATAGTTTCCAAACCTTCAGCACATGTTTGTTTTTATTGTTAAGCGAGATATTTATAGAAATAAGTAGCCTCGGCAGAGGAACAAATTGCTCTTGAGCTCTAGATTTTTCCTAGGCGTCCAGGAGTCGGAGGCTCTTTTCAATAAAGCAAGGTTTAATTGTTGTCTGAAAGGTGTTACGAGCAGTGCGTGAATGTCGTGTCACCCCGCAGAACTTATTTCCTGCATGGAGGAGTTAAAGTAATTGGTAAACAAATGTCATTTTACAAAGCTGAGTGAGATTTGTTTGTGTGACAGCTGGTAAATGTTTCAAGCAGCAATTTCACCAGATTGTAGATTAACAACTGATTTGACCAGTTTTCATAGTTTTTTCGTATGAGATCACAAAAGATACTACTTCAACATACCTGAATGTTCAATGTTTAAAGTTTTTGAGCATCTTTATTCACTTATTAACAAAGTACTGTACAGAAATGTACCCATGGTATTCCTTGAAATACCTTCAATAGCCTGTTTATTGAATAATCTTAGTTGTGTAACAATGCTCAAACTTCATCAAACAATTGTTATTATACCACAGACGTTTTGCCACTAACATAAGAAAATTTACCGCCCATAAATATTTTACCAAATTAAATTATTTACCAGCCATGAAACAAAAACAGTAATCCTTATTAAAGTTATTCAGTCAAGAGCAGTGATTGATTTTTAACATTAAAAACATTTTTAGGCTGCTGTCACTTTAAGACCGAATGCACGGATCCAATATACTGATACATTCTCAACACATGCATTTTCTTTCTCAACTGTTTATGTTCATTTAAGCCATAAACAACTGTTTACTAGGATTTTTGACATGATTTTGTGTGAATTTATCAGTTCAAGTGCAAGAAGACTTGAAAGAGAGCTCAATATTTACGCGCAGTCTGAGACACGGCTTTCTGAGCCTGTGCGCTTCGGATGTTTAAACTTCCCACACAGCGTGCGAATAATGAATTGTGTTCCATTTCTCATCATCTTCAGCTTGAATATTATTGAATATGTTGAATATCTTTTGCGACGATGCAGCACTAGCCAGTCAACTGCCTAGAGCATTGTTCATGTTCATTCACGTTCCTGTTATCGCAACATTGCATTGCTAGAATTTATTGAAATGTTACCGACCAAATGGCGATGGACACTGTTTCAAGTGATATTTTATACAGTTTGTTTTCATTGTTTAATATCTTGTATGAGTATTACATTTTTAATGCACTCTCAGAAAAAAAGGTACAAAAGCTGTCACTGGGGCTGTACCCTTTCAAATGATACACTTTTGTATCTAAAGGCTGCATATTGGTACCTTTATGGTACATATTAGCACCTAAAATGTACATATTAGCACCTGAAATGTACATATTAGCACCTAAAATGTACTTATTAGCACCTAAAATGCTAAAATGTACTTATTAGCACCTACAATGTACTTATTAGCACCTAAAATGTACATATTAGTACCTGAAATGTACATATTAGCACCTGAAATGTACATATTAACACCTGAAATGTACATATTAGCACCTGAAATGTGCATATTAACACCTGAAATGTACATACAGTATTAGCACCTAAAATGTACATATTAGCACATGAAATGTACATATTCACACCTAAAATGTACATATTAGCACCTAAAATGGAAAAAAGTTTACCTTTTGAAAAGGTACAGCCACAGTGACAGCTTTTGTACCTTTTTTTCTGAGAGTGTGTTTTTAATCATGCATTTAGCCTTTATTATTATTGATGTTGGTGTTGATATAATATTTACAATATGAATTATTTAATATAGATAATAAAAAAAATCATTAATGATTTATTATAGTGATCTTGAACTTTTTTTTGTATTGACCTTTCTATTTTTGATTGATTGACCTACACTTTAAGGCTTTTTTCTTTAGGATGTGTTTGTTTTTCTGAGTCTAAAACACCATCACCCCAGTGCTTTTCCGTAAGGCTGCTTGGTTGGACGCACGTCCTCTGTGCTCTCTCCGACATCTGTGACTCTTATTTGCTTACGAAGAATGGACTTGTCTCTGGCATTTTTTTTTTTTTTTTTTTTTAAGTATTTGATTGTTTGGCTGTGTACAAAACTCTTGAGTGAACTCGTCGCTGGCTTGACCATCTGGCGGACCATCTGATCGAGGTTATGAAACTCG
Source organism: Pimephales promelas (assembly GCF_016745375.1). The sequence continues at coordinate 6,565,385 of NW_024121521.1, forward strand.
GCATGAGGGCCTGTCACCCGTAGGACCCGTTTATGAAAAAGAGAAGAGGAAACTAGGGTAGAAGTCAAAGACGAAGCGGAGCTCGGAGCATAAATTGCTTTCTTTTTTAGTGACAGAGATTGAGGAAGCGCTGCCAGGAGTTTGTAATTGCCGTGTGTGTGTGTTTGTGTGGCTGAATGCATTCACTCTCCACCTGAGCTCGGCTGATAAGTCTCTTATGAATGAAAAGACACAGAAGAGGTGCAGTGATGTCACCCATGAAAGGTTCCTCGCCTAGCCTGCACTTGATCAGGGGGTTTGGATATGCGTGTGTGTTTGTGTAAGCTCTAGAGCTACAGGTAAGTGCCAGCTGTCTTTAGACTGATGGGATTCACCTGGGCCCTTTCCTCTCTCCGCTTCTGCCACATGGAAATCCTCCGAGCAAATCAGGGCGACGGCACACCTGGCTCACACCCAGTAACTCATGTAGACGGACTATCCGTCCTAATTAAGCTCACGACAGTCTCTTTTAGCAGCGTGCTGGCAGCCTCACCGATAACTCAAATTATCTTCAAATAACCAATGATTTGTTCTTTTCGTTTTCCCGCACTTGTTTCTGATTAGCAGTTAGTCTCGTGGGTGGGTGGGTCAGGTGCGTAATTAAGAACCATAAGGGACGGGTTGTGTGAAAGTTGACCCTGTTCTGCTTAACTCTGACCCTGAACGTAATATGATGTTTGAACAGCTTTACTAAAGCGGAAGCTTAATGTTGTGACCCTTCTTAAGAGAATTAGCACGAGGAAATTGTTGTTTGAAGTGTTATTAGCGGTGGCTCATACTTTAGGTTGGGGATTTGAGAAAACTACTAAAGTGTTAAAAGGGTATTTTATCCTAATAATTTGCTATTATTTACTCACACATGAACAGGGAATTCAATTACTCAGTAAAATGTACAAACCACCAATTTTGATACAATGGTAACTGAGCAGCTGGCAATAGCTGCAACTCTCTCGCAATCACAACAAAAAAAAAATTTTTCTTTTGTCAAATCAACTTAATTTGTGTAGTTCATATAACTTAATGTGTTGAGTTTCGGATGATTAAATCAATCTCCTTCATTGTATTAACTCAATTTTTCCATTTCAATGAACTTACAATTTTAAGGCAACCAGCTTACTTAATTTTTTAAGTTAAACCAACAATATTTGTTTTTACAGTGTTAAGTTCTTAGATTTCTCTAGTGACGTATCATGTATGATTAATTGAAATAAATTTCTTGCATACAGCTCCTTTGATTTTGATCCTTGATTTTTTTTTTTTTTACTAAAGTCAAAGAAATATTAAATATAACATAAAAATAAGCATAAATTACATAGAAAATATGGTACTTTTAGAGGTAAATAAATTCAAAATACCCCCAAAATAAGAAAAACACACCATAAATTGATAGATTTTATTTTATGGAAGAGATTGACATAACATTTATTTTAAAAAGATTTTTGAATCACTCCTGAGACCTCTGTGGCCACATTTGTCCAAATTTAAGGGCTGCATTGTGAATACGGTTTGAGGGTTAAAATATAATTTATTTCTATAATCATAAAACGGAATTACTCCAGTCTTCAGTGTCATGTGATCTCATTCTAATATGCTGATTTTCTGCTCAAGAGACATATCTTTATATTTTCAATGTCGAAAACATTTTTTTGCTTCTTAAACTTAGGAAATAGTGCTACTTTTCATTAGGATTTTTTAATGTACAGACAGAACATTTTATATATTTTATATAATTTTATATCTTTAATATCTTTACTGTCACTTTTGTTCGATTAAAAAAAAACGAATAGTCTTCACCCTGTTCACTGGTACATCTTTCTTGTTCTCTCATATCATATTTTGTGCTGTACATCAACTAATTAGCTCCCATTTCAGAATCCATCCCTCCTTTTGGCAATGATTCACAAAGCTTTGACACCCTCTATTGAGGTCACCGTTTCGCAGAGCAACATTCATTCGGCTGCTGGCGTGCGGCAGAAGGAGTCAAAGGTATTGGATTGTGCTGATTTGACACTCGGCCCAGTCCTTTACAGACCACAAACCACTTTTACCGACTCATTTCTCTAACTGCTTTTATCGTCAAACCAGCAGCTTGAAGGTGAGGACGGAAGGGCGACGTTTTGCAGTGCGTTTGCGTTTGTTTAATTGATTTAGTCGTTCGAAGACTGGAGGGCAAACCTCATTGCTTTCTGCGTCTCACCTTCAGCGCGGGGTCCGGTCAGTTTAATTAGTCTCTTTGCCTGATAAAGCTCAGCATCTCCGTCGGTGCCTGTGGTCATTACTGAGGCGGATTCGAAGAACAGGCCGAGCTCGATCGCGAGAGAGTTGCAGCTATTGCCAGCTGCTCAGTTACTATTGTATCAAAATTGGTGGTTTGTACATTTTACTGAGTAATTGAATTCCCTGTTCATGTGTATTTTTGTTGGATTAGTCCGTCCTAGAGAATGGAAAGGATAAATGTGTCAGGGCTAATCATAACTTTCTGCTCGGTACATTTCTGCTGTTGATTGCTTTTCCCATCGTCTACAGAATTAGCATTTTGAAGTGGATGATTTTGCGACTGTTTTTGGCTCAGTGGTCCCGCTGTGTTTTAAATTCCCCCGTCTGGAAATTTGTGTCACACTTAATGCGGCTGTATTCCAAAATGTCTAACATTTTTGGTTGATAAACTATTAAATAAGACCCTGCTGTTAAGAGACGGAAGGGTAATGTATGTGCAGTGCTCTACGGGGAGAAATTCTCTCTTCCAAGCACAAAGCTCAGTCAGAATCGTGTCTTACTTCCTGTCCGGGAGCTATTTCTCTTGTTGCGAGGGGCAGAGGCATGCCGTTTGATTGCTGTTTGGGTCCCTGGAAAATGACAGTTCACAGTACAGTGGACTTTGGGTTTATGTGAAGATAGTGTGCTCTTAGTCTCAGCTTCAGGCAGCATACATTTAACAGCGTTTTTCCATTTAGAGCTCATTTTTGAAAAGGACCCATTGTGGAAAATTAGCTCCAGCAGTTTAAGAAGTTGTAACATTGCCGGAAAAGTTCCAGATCGAGTTAAAACAGCATTTTGGTGCCCATATACTGTACGAGTCTGAGTCGTGCACCATTCAGAATTCAGTGGATTCCTTTTAAATTCCATTTCACTTCCTGAATTTGATTTGAATTTGAGGTAGCAAACATGATGCGGAATTCCGAATGTAAGATATTAGAATGTAATAAATGTTTTACTTATTTAAAAATTTTGAACATCGTGCAAAAGTTAATTAATTTCAGTAATTCAACATAAAAGGTGAAACTAATAGACTCATTTCATGCAAAGTGATATATTTCAAGCCTTTATTTGTTATAATTTGATGATTATGGCTTACAGCTAAGCAAAACCTTTTCACTATATTCTAATTTTGAATTTGGGGTTTTCATAAGCCGTAAGCCATAATCATCAAAATTATAACAAATAAAGGCTTGAAATATCTCACTTTGCATGTAATGAGTCTATATAATATGTTAGTTTCACCTTTTAAGTTGAATTACTGAAATAAATTAATTTTGGCACGATATTCGAATTTTTCGAGTTTCACCAATTTTTTATTGTAGAAATGTATATTTTATTAAGCAAAGACTGACAATTTTATAAGGTTTATAATACTGATAGATCTATAAAAAAGTACTTTGTGTATTTCATGTTTATTAATTAAATTATATGTGGACCACGTTTTCCTTTCATTCCAGTTCAAATTCCAGGTCAACTTCCTGGTATGTGAGGCCAATTCAAAGTCACACTCATGAATTGAAAGAGAACCAATTCTTCAATTCTGAATTTTTGTAAACTTTCTTAGATGTCTTAAAACTTAGATATTATTATTAGACTTTATTGTCCACCTTAGTGGAAATTTGTCTTCGACTTCTCCGAACAAAAATACATCAGTGACACCACATTTCAATTTGCATTACAATACACACAATTTAGAGTACAGTACTACCACCATCAACATGCAACAACAGAAAAATGGAAAGCAGCGCAGCAGATTATAAAAAAGGTAGTTTCCAACCTACTATAACACGATTAAATTAAGTTCATGTATGGCATGGGGAATAAAAGATCTCTTATAGATGTTCCGGCTCGCCCTTGGGACCCTAAATCTACGGCCAGATGGTAGCAATTCAAACTCTAAGTTTAGTGGGTGTAGGGTGTCTGTTGATATCCGTCGGGCCATATCAAAAGCTCAAGGAAAATTTGATTTCTCAGTTCATCACCCCTTTAAAGCACCTTCATGAGAAAACAACTGCAGTATCTGAAACAGTGACTGTCCAGTAAACATTCCCACTTCTTTTGTTTACCATAATGCAGTAAAAGCTGAGAAGGGTTGAGAGATCGCAAGGTTGCAGGCAGCTTTAAAGGGCACTTTGTACATGCATTCTTGTTAGGCAAGCAAAATGGTTTTCATTTTATCCCTTAATACATCATCATCATCATCCCCAGAAAATGTTCATCTGGAGTAGAGCACTTAATGACTTTTTCAGGCCCAACTTATCCTCTCGTTTCATTGGTAATGATTTTGACTCACTCCGGCGGGACTGGAATGAAGAGCAGTGAAATGACAGGGGTAAAAGCCCACATGCAAAGTTCAGACGGTCATTGGCGCCCACAGCATCACCTGCCCGCCACGTCTTTTTGACATGCGGATTTAAGGCTGCAATTTATCTCTGCCCGCTACTGCGACCGGTCAGGAGAGTCTCGGTGGAGAGAGAGCGAGACGTATGGAGGGAGAGAATTCTGGACTCAAAGATGTCTTTCACATCCAGATTTTAATGGTCTGAAAGAGCAAGACAAAGGGCAATTAGATAAAATTCAAGCCCTTGTGAGCAGACCGGTCTCGGCCAGGGGTTTCGTTCTAGGTGGTGTTTGGGTTTCCTCCCAATGTGAAGAAGAGATTGAGCTCAGGAGGAAAGAAAAAGAGACAGTTATTTACAGTCTTTCCTGGCCCTGGATGTTATCATTATCGCTCTTTAGCTCAGTAGGGGATGAGAGTTACCTGGCTGCCGTGACGTCCCGTCTGGCAAACCGTTATTTACCGATGGCAGCCGCTGAGCCAGTGCCATAGATAGGACTCATTAAGGGGAAGTGATGCGGAAGAGACAGGGGTGATTGTCCTGTGGGAGGCTGTGCACTTAGACCGAGAATAAGCTCACCTGTCAAAGTGCGTATCTCTTCCTGTATCTGCTGCTCATCACGCTGCTAGCGTCGACTTAAGTGGGTGGAATCAGGCAAAGAGAAAAAGTAGATGTGGGAACCGTGTGCTCCGCCCCTGACCAGCTTGACTGACAGGTGATGCTGAACTCCGATTGGTCCAGTCTTCTCACTTCTACTTTCCTATGGTTAAAGGAGTAGTTCACTTTTCAAAAAACTTTTGCTGATAATTTACTCGCCCCCATGTCATCCAAGATGTCCATGTCTTTCTTTCTTCAGTCGAAAAGATATTAAGGTTTTTGATGAAAACATTCCAGTATTTTTCTCTTCAGTGGGAACCAAACGGTTCAAGGTCCAAAAGACACTTTCAGTGCAAACTGCATACTGTTCAAAGGGCTTTAAACGATTCCAGACGATGAATAAGAGCCTTATCAAGCGAAACAATCACTCATTTAAAAAAAAACAAGAAAAACAAAAAACAAAGTTTAAGTTTTATAAGCTCAAATGGTCGCCTTGCTCTGTTCTGTGATGCACGTTCGTGACTCTCCTGTTCGAACTCGTTCATCAAAATTAAAAAATCTTTTTCCCAGTCATTTGGTTGATTCAACGAACTAAACCAACGAATTGACTCGGAAAAAGACTTCATTCCTTTTGATGGACCTTGAACCGTTTGGTTCCCACTGAAGTGCATTATATGGAGAAAAATGCTGGAATGTTTTTATCAGAAACCTTAATTTCTTTTCGACTGAAGAAAGAATGACATGGACATGTTGGATGACATGGGGGTCAGTAAATTATCAGCAAAAGTTTTTTCAAAAGTGAACTACTTTAAGCATGATTTTGGCTGATGAATGGAGGTAACTCAATTAAAACCTGCACACTTCATTAAGGAATTCAACGCTGCGCTGTTGAAGGCTGAAAAAGGTTAACCGCTGCTCGAAAAAACTCAAATCTCACAGGAAATAAGAAATGACTGTATTTGCCCTTTTGGGTTTACAGTGAAAGGAAAGTATTCACTGACAGTAACTGAACATCTAGTTGCTCTCCGTCTGAATGGGATTTTTTCTCATAGACCTGCCATGTTTTTTTTCTTTTCTTTTTTTAATTGATGAATAAATTACAATATTCATCATCAGGAATATCAGTCAACATCCAGTCAAATATTTACTAATACAATGAAATTACATGGCAATAAAATTATTGACCAAATAATTATTATTATTTGAAATGACCAAAAACAATTTGGTCACTAAATAGTGACCAAAATAATAAATCAAAACAGTTAACAGACAAACAACAACTACACTAAAGGCCCTGATATACTTTAAGCAAAATCCAAGAACAAACTGGTGTGACATCATTTCAAACAGTCAAAATCTTTTTGTTCACATCCGCTTTGTTTTCGTAGTTTGGCTGGTAAACACCTTCAAACTATGTAATCGATTATTATACAAGATTCAACTAATTAAAGTTGAAATGACTTAAAAACCCAAGTTGATTGTACTTCCAATTCTTTACAGTATTTAAATGTAATTTTGCTATTTACAGTAATACAACAAAAAAGATAGGGGGCCCTATCTTGCAACCGGCGCAAATGACTTTGTACACTGACGCATGTATCATTCCGATTTAGCCGGCTTTTCCCTCCACAGACGCACGTTGTAAACTAGGAAATGAACTTGCGTGTCAGCGCAAAAAGGAGCCGTGTTTCAGCGCAAACATTCCCTACTGCTATTTTGCAGTTCCAGAAAACAATTCTGCCACTGAGCAGAAAAAAAATAGTCTAAAGTCAGTTACTTGCATTTCTTGATACTTGCATTTCAGATCGTTAAAATAGGGCCCATAGTATCTATTCATTTTAGTTTGACAAAATCCAGCCAAAGAAGGGACCTTTCTCCTCATTTGCATGTTTTTCTGGTGTACCTGTTCGCCTGAAGGATGCTGAGTGTTTGATTTCCACCAGATCAGACACCATATGGTTCACGAATGAGCACTAGTGCAGTCTGAGCCTTCCTCATGTCTCAGTTAAGACAAATCCCTTCATTCGTTTTTTTTTCTCCTCTCGATTTTGCTTGGGGGTGGGGTTGGGTTCTCTCTCTCTTTTTCTCTCCGCTTGTGTTTTTACCTGGCCAGGAGAGAATAACTAAGATTTAGAAAGAGACAGAGTGAAAAGGAGAAGGAGGAAAAAATGACAACATTGTAAAAGAAGGATGCTGGAGCAGAGAGAAGCCCATGGATCAGGCAGGCGGCTGTTGTCAGGGGAGCGCAGAGGAAGTATTGATTCGGAAAGATGAGCCAGAAGCTCAAGGATGTCTTCACGTCGCTCTCTCACTTTCCCCTGCTCTCTCGACGCCTCTCTTCCTGCACCTTAAACAAAAGCCGGCCTCTACGAGGCGATTTGATGACAAGCCTTGTGCCGGTGTAGACATGATGCAGGAGGTCTGAGCTCGAGAACCCTTACACACATAACAATAGGCTTTCTAAGCATGGATACAGTTACACCGGATGATGCTTGAATTCTGACATTTTCTTCCTGCGGGAACATTTACGCCTTATTTATTAAAGATAAATGCAGTGAGGTGGTTGTTAGGCGGTCTCAACTCAAAAAGCCCAAAATCTCTTTTGATATTCACGTCTTTGGGATTTTTTTTTTTTCTTTTTTCTGTTCGTTTTATGTTCATCTTGCATTGATAGGATGTTCTGGGTCTCAAAATTTGAAAGAGACTTCATCCAAATCCATCTATATAATCTTATATCTTATGATTAATCATGACCATCATCCTCTTAATGAAATATCTCAAGCTTATGCGAGTACCCACAGCTCAAGATTAATTCATCCACGCTGTTACAAAGAGCGTTTTAGAAAATCTTTTTTTCCAACTGCAATTAGATTTTACAATCAGTGCTATATAAGATGATGCAGATGATGGTCATATATATATATATATATATATAATCATGGTCATAATGCTTTGAAAAATTGATATTTGAGTACAAGACCTGTTGTTGTGTATGTTGTTGTTATGTTTTTATTTTATTTTTATTGTATTTATGTGCTGCTGTGACATCAATTTCCCCCCTGGGGATTAATAAAGTAAATCAAATCAAATCAAATATAATATTCTGGTCTGTAGTTATGGCTCAAGACCCTCTTTCAATGTACAATACTGGCCTGAAGCGATGTTCGTGATGTTCTGTATTAAAATATTATGAAAAAATTGTTGATTGTTCAGTAATTGTTTAATAGGTGATAACACAGTGAAACATGCCAAAATGTGTAGACAAAGACATTATGAACACATGCAAAAACAAGAGAGAACAAGCATTGTTTCTGTGAGCTTTTAGTTTTTGCACATAAAATGACACCTGTAGCTGTAGTTCACCCATTTTTTTGCCAAATAATTTTGTCATATAAATTCCAAGTTCAGTGGTTTGTTTGTCCCTCATATTTAAAATATATAAAATACTTTCCTCATATTTTGGTGGTTTAATTGAACTTGTAGGGTCATTAAACACATATATCCACTACAGACATCACTTTTAGTCACTACTACACTACTTTTAGCCAAAGGTTAGAAAAGCAATAGCACTCCTCGTCTCAACATCTACATGATTTGAAGTATCATTCATTAAACAGTGGGTTACACACAAGTTTAATGAGTATCAATGGTAATAGTGTTGTTTTCTTCCAATAATAAACAGTTATTAGCCTAACTAGACTGTTTCTGTTTCCTAATGGAGTTAGAAACCAGATGCTATGACTTCAACGTAATGTGTGTGTATTAGAGGCTCATCTGATCTGATTTTAGAGCAAGGTCTGTGTATTTGTTATATTTGCATGTGCTAAACAGGCATATTTCATCTGAGCACTTCACAAAACTGAAAGAAACACAATAGAGGACTATGGATGAGTGCACAGGTGCCCATGATGTATTTCATGTAGTGCTGAAGCCAATGTACCCAGGGCTGTGAGACACTTGAGGGCATGCAGCCAAACAGATGGTTATGAGTTTAGTTAAGCTCTGATAATTCACTTACACTCTTCATTGGACACACATGCATGGGCAGACTCTTCATGTGGGCTGTTGGGTAACCTGAATACCAGTTTTTATATAATATGATATTTTGTGTTATATTTTAAATTTAATGTAATATTCTTTTTCATTTATTTTGCATGTACTAACATTCAAAAGTTTGGAGTTGGTAAGATTTAAAGGTGCTTTATGTAACTTTTCTTCTAAAATGTATCATATTTTTATTGCCTGTGTGTGAAGGGGTTTTAATCACACATTACAATGATCCACTTGTCGGGTTTTGCTATTACCTCTGAAGGCCAGTATTCCTATTTCTATGTGAAGTCTCCGGGTCGGATTTTCTGCGAAATCCATCGGATGTGACGTGCATGCGCGCTCCCGAGCCTCTCTCCGTTATATATAGTCTATGCGACGACACTGCAGTGAACAAAGTTCAACGCCAAGCTGATAAAAGTTGCCTATTACTGTAACGTTGAGTTTCCAGCAGGTTGTGTGATGCTTTCTCCGTAGTCTTGAAAATCTAAGTGTGTCCGTGTACCATGAGTGCTGAATAAAGTCTTTACTGTAAATTCTGACCAATTTAATATTTCCATGCTAAATAAAATATTAATTAAACTTGTTTATTTTAAAAAAAAATCCTACTGACATCAAACTTTTGAACACTATTTTACATATTTTCTTAATATTTTGAAGAAGTGTTTTTGTCTATACATAAAGCAAGAAGTTATATATTGAATATTCTGCCACTTTCTCATGGGTTAATATACTTATATATAATATAATATACTTACTTATAATATACTTATAATATATTTATCTTGTTTATATATATATTTTTTACTCTATATATATATATATATATATATATATATATTTGCTGTATGTATATATATATATATATAGATATATATATAAAGAAAAAAAACTAGTGAAATTTAAGTCAAGTTAGATCAATTATTATTATTTAAATATTATTTTATTATTTATATTTAGAATATTTAAAATGTTATACAGTATGTAAAAATCACTTAAGAAATACAAGTGAGTAATTTAAAGAAATAAATATCATTGAATATAAAATTGTATTTCCTCTTTTTATTCTTTTTTTATTTTTTATTTGAGTTTTATTCTTGTTTTAAGCATAAAGCTCAGTAAAATAAAAAATATAGACAGACAGACAGATAGACAGATAGATAGATAGATAGATAGATCTCTCTCTGGGTTTTGGATTTTCAAGTTTTCTGCTCTGAGCAATGGCGTGGAGGAGCAGCAATCTTCTTTGGGGGTCCCTGCAGTCCATCAACCGGCCATGAAGAATAACTGCACTCCCAGCCTTTGTCAGGCCCTCTATTTCAACACAGCGCCAGCGCCTCCACCGGGGCCATCAAGCACTCATATGTTTGCATCCTCTGTCTAACCCGCAGGTGTAGCAGAGGTGGTCGTGTTGGTCGGGGGAAGGCAGGCGGTGGGCATGAACCAGCGCTCCCTGACGGCTGTCACCTGCTTCAACCCGCAGAACAGCAAATGGTATCCTCTGGCCAGCCTCCCGTTTTACGACCGCGAGTTCTTCAGCGTCATCTCCGCCGGGGACAATATTTATCTGTCAGGTACGTCAGATTTTAGAGGGAAGGTCGTATATCAAGCTCGCAGAATCTGTGGTCACTTCCCAGATGCGGACTGTACCTTGCAATGATCTGATGAAGAATTGGCGTTGCGCCGTACATTAATCATCGGATTCTACCGTCCTCGCTATATCAAAACAGCTATCGGTTTCCACGCCAGATAAATCCCACAAATCCTTTATCACTTGAAGGTCACGTTTCTGTCCAGCTTCTAGTTCCTCAGATCGTATTATAAATGTCGGTGAGCGCGCTGCATCGCTAAACGGTTTTATAGACGAGTGTAAATTTATGCCCCAATTTTTTCCCGAGCATTTTCAACATTGACTTTGTGCAATGTCAAGTCATGATGGTGTGTCGTCTTGTTTCCAGGTGGTACAGAGTCAGGGGTGACAGTGGCAGATGTGTGGTGCTACATGTCACTTCTGGACAACTGGAACCTGGTGTCCCGGATGACTGTCTCTCGCTGCAGGCACAACAGCTTGGTGTATGATGGCAAACTCTACGCTATTGGAGGACTCGGGGTGGCTGGAAACTTGGACCATGTGGAAAGGTAATTTGTCCTGCAGTTAACTAGCTGGGGGGAAATACATTCACAGATGCATCATGTGAACCAGCTGAACGCTTTCTTGCTGTTCCTCAATATAAAATGCATACTAAATCAATTGCGCTGTCAACATTCATAATCACAACATGTGATCAATATCAATTTGCTTCCACAGTAGTGTTTCCTTAATTAACACACGGAAAATCTGGCCTGAAGAAAACCCAAAGTTTCCCACTTATTATGACTTGATGTTGCTGCGTGTGTGTGCTGACACAAACCTTGATCAATTGGCTATATGAAGCTCTGCGTTATGGGGACAGATACATTTCTCTCTTTATATCTCCTTATGTGAATGTGTTTAACCTCTCGGAGCGGGACTGCGAAATGGTCTGATGCTCCAATTGTGGGCGGCACACGAGGGTAAGATTAAATGGGGCAATCAAAAAAACATTATGGGCTGTATTAAAGGAGCCTGCCGCAGCTCATTACTAGCCTGAAAGGAGCTCAGGAGTCCCTATCAGTCTGGCAAAATGAAAACCTATAATTTGATATTTCTTTTCAGTAGCGTCCATCAAATTATGATGCAGGAGCGACACCTATGAACTTAATAACCACGATTTTTCCCTTTCCCCACCAGAAATGAGCTGTATATGATCATCTCATATCAATTTTACATGTTCATGTATGAAGCCTTGAAGCGCGCCGGATGTGAATGTATGTGTTAAGCTGATAAGCATCCCTCATCCAGCGGAGCAGTTTCATATGAAATCCATATCGTAAACCAACTCCTCGCCATTATGTTTTCATTATTGACACCAGGTATGCGAGTTTAGCGAGTAACTACTAGCCACAGGGATAAACACATTTTTGCAAGCAAGCTTGATATTTGGGTTTTAAAAACCTCAAACACCTTGACTATTTGATTTGAGTTTGCACAAGTGTACATGCGGGTGTTTTGTTGAAGGTGTTGTTGTTGTAATGGGGTCTGTACGACACTCCTGTACATGTCAGCATCTGAGCGAGCGCATTAGTGTCTCTCCCAGACGCGTGAACGCTCTCCACGCGCCTCCTCGTTTCACTTCCGCATCATGGAGTCATTTACGGCGTGTCGGCGCTAAACTAACACAGAGGTTACGACTGAGATGTGGACGGCGTGTGTTTTGAGAGAGATGCCGTGCTGCTGTAATAATGTGCTGAGGGCTGTTTAGCGTGTCAGAGCATAAGATGTGTCATAGCATCCCCTACCTTATAACAGTGAAAATCCCACCAATGGGGAAAGAGTTAATATTTATATTAATTTTACATTTATATATTAGTATTTTTATTCCATAGTTAAATGTATTAATTGGAATTAGAATTAATCATTTATATACACGTTTATTTCATTACATTTTATGTTAATATAAAATTAAATGACATCATATTGATTTAGAAAATATATATTAATATTTTATTATGTATTTATATTGTTAATTATATTAAAAGAGTAGTTCACTTTAAAAAAAAAAAAGGTTTTGCTGATAATTTACTCACCCCCATGTCATCCAAGATGTCCATGTCTTTTTTTCTTCAGTCGAAAAGAAATTAAGGTTTCTGATGAAAACATTCCAGGATTTTCTCCATATAATGGACTTCATGGGAACAAAACGAACAAATCTTTTTTGAGTCATTTCGTTCATTGAATGAACCAAATGACTCGGAAAAAGATTCGTTAATTTTGATGAACGAGTTCGAACAGGAGAGTCACGAACGTGCCTCACAGAACAGAGCAAGGCGACCATTTGATCTTATAAAACTTTTTTTTTTTTTTTTTTTTTTTTTTTTTTTTAATAAGATCCTTATTCATCGTCCTGGAATGTTTTCATCAAAAACCTTCATTTCTTTTTGACTGAAGAAAGAAAGACATGGACATCTTGAATAACATGGGGGTGAGAAAATTATCAGCAAAAGTTTTTTTTTTTAAAGTGAACTACTCCTTTAATCGTTATAACTACAATCAATTATGTTTAATAAAATGAATTGGAATTTAGTATATATCTATACACACATATACACAGTGTGTGTAATACTCATAACTCTGTTCCCCACATGAACTATCCAAAAGCTCATCTTTGATGAAAAATATAGTTTACCTAGAGTCAAGTTCCATCTCTCTCGCCCTCCTTCAATCTCCAACCGGCCTTGTTTGTGTCCCATCATCTGTCTTACGGTACGTTTTCATGCGCTCAGCCATGAAATCATTCCCACTTCTTCAGCATGTCTTCAGTAAGCCCTCTCTCACGGCGACTGCTCGCTTCATTTCGATCACCCAGCGTGAGCGCATCAGGCGGGCTCTGTCCCAGGGTCACGCTACTGTGTTTTCCCACCACAGTACGCCGTTGCCATGAAACACAGTGTTTAGATTTAATTTTTGCCTTTTGTTTGTCCACAGGAAAGCTGTTAAGTGGAGTTGATTGCTATTCCAAAACAAATGAAAGCAATGCTTCCCTGTATAAACTCCGTTTTTCTGTTTAATGAGCTCATATGTAGATAATACAGCAAAATGGCTGTGGAATATTTGATATAATTGCTGAGTTCATTCAGATAATGAGTGCAACAACACAGAGCATTAGAGCGGAGATCGGAGCGTGAAGCATGACCTCATGCGCTCCACTCGTTTTTAAGACTATTAAAATTAACCTCTGCTTCTTGATTTCCTGCGTTGTTTGTGCAGCTGAGGCTTCACATTATTGTTTGGTTTGTGCGGTTTAAGCACTTGTGGTTCTTTCGTTTGCTTTGTAAATCTTTTTAATTCATGAAAATGAGATGAATCCCTCCGCCTCCCTCCACTCCCCTTATATCCTACAGATTTCATATTAAAATAATACATATATCAGGTTATTTTAACTCTTTGCAATTTTGCAATTCACTAGCTCATTTTAAATTCCCCTGAAGTGTGATTAAATTATTTTTTAGAGTGCAATTACTTAATATAGTTTCTAAATTAATATGAGATCATTCATAATGATTATAGAATGATTAGCAAAAACTGTGTACTCGTTTTTAATGGAGTAGACAGTAGCACGTCACACTGCAGGACATGTCAACAATGTGTATTTGTTATTTGGGATCAAACAATTATATTTATTGTTGTAAACATGAATAATTTATGCATTTATTTATTGGTTATATATGTACACATAGACAAAGACATTTATACACTTTAAGTTGTAAATATGAATAATTCATGCATTTATTTATTGGTTATATACAGTATGTACACATACACAAAGACATTTATTTATACACTTTAAGTTGTAAATATTAATATGATTATGCCTCCTGAAAATAAAAATAAAAATATTGGGTTTTACAACTAGTTCTTATTTGATTTTGCCAGTAAATAAAAAAATCCTTAGGATAATTGTAATTCAATAATTATAATTTATAATTCAAAAATAAAACTGCTTATTTTAATACTGGTTTTAATAGATTATATTTTGAATATAAGTGTATTTTTTTTTCTCACTGCACTAGCAGATATAGAGATATATGCTCTGACGTATTAATATCTCATGCAGTTTTATTATTGAAGTATCTTAATGGTTTTTTTTTATTTACTGACAAAGTCAAATAATCAAATTATCAACTTAGACTCACTAAGAACTAGTTGTAAAACCCAATATTTTATATTTTCAGGAGGCATAATCATATATGTTAATATTTACAACTTTATAATAAAGTGTATAAATAAATGTATTTGTGTAAACCAATAAATAAATGCATAAACAGATTATTCATATTAATATATATAATTGTTTGATCCCGAATAACAAATACACATATTGTTGACATGTTTTGATACAATCTGTATTGTGAAAAGCACTATATAAAAAAATGTGACTTGACATGTCCTGCTTAGACTCACTAATAACTATAATATCGTATGCATTGCTGTTTCTAATGAACATTTAATTTGCTTCAAGGATTTGAGACATTTTAACACATAAGCATAGGAGTTTTTGCATAATTACTGTAGTGTGCATGTGCAGATTCTTTTCTCATGTTGTTTTTTTCAGTGAGACTCTTCAATGGTAGTCCCATGACAAATTTACAGTGAGGCTGTAGTCCATTAGACACCATCATAGGTGTGACAAATGAATGGATGGCCAGGAAACGCCAGTGCCTCACGGCCCTATCTCACGGTCGCCTGGGCCCAGAAAAGCTTTATGGTCTGAGATGAGAGATGCCCCCCTGAGGGTCCATTCACTTCCAGCCTGTCCCGGCCGATATTCAGATATCCTTCCACAGAAACGCTCTGACAGTAATCCTGTTCCTATTGTCCTGTAACCCGAAGAAGCTGTCAGGCCCTTCAGTGCACCCTACTGAGCACACACACAGTCTGAGTTTAGAAACACTATTCCACACAAATGGATGCAGAGTAGACCTCGGACACATTTTCAACCCTTTCCACCTGTTTTCTGACGATACACTCTTAGAAGAAATGGTTCTACAGTATTTAGAACCAGAAATGGTTCCATCCCCCGCTTCATATATGGAACTCCAAAATGGTTCTATATAGAACCATTTTTTTTGGTAAATGGTTCTATTGGCCATGTATGGAACCTGGAACTATATAGAACCCAGAGGAAACCTTTTTTTAAGAGTGTATAGAACCTTTTAGGGGTTCCAAATACGTAGCGCTGATAGATACGTATAGAACGTTTTCTTCTAAGAGTGTAGCTGTTCGTCTCATTTTAGCTACGGGTCAGAAATTAATGGTTGCTTTGGGAAAAAAATGTACAAAAATGCCCCCTAATTTCAACATAAGTGGGGAGATAAATGCCCCTGCACAATTAAACTAAGACTATTACAGCTGTCGCAATTAATGTGAGATGTGAAATCAAAATGAAAAGTGTTGATTGCAGCTTACAAATGTTGCATCACATTTGTTTTAATGTATTTTTCACAGTGTTGAGCACAATAACCAATTATGCTCTATACAATGGCCAATCAGAAGCTTTTAGATAAGTCGGCGTGGTAAACGCCGGAGTTCACGCGCTCACTCACTGAATTCTGAATCCGCACTCTCACAAATTCTCTCATCATAAAGGAGATATTTGCATATGACTTTATTTTAGAGTATGTGCACTTATGTGTATTCACAGTGTATTACCTAAGAAAATCCTTGACGATATAAGGTATCTACATGGGTTAGGTTTAGGGGTATATGTACATGCAAAACAGGACTGTAAAATAAAGTGCTACCTTTATTGCTTTTTTACGCATCAAGACTTCGTATTTGTTGTCTTACCAGCATGAAAAACAAAATGGTTATTCAAACTGTAAATCAATTATAGAAAGTGAAACACGTTCTCACTCTCAACTCGTCACATATTTACGCTTGGTCAGGACCCATTGTTTTTAACGCACAGGGTTCCCTTTTAGTGTCATTTTTCGACGTGCACTTCATTGCGTTCAGTTGTTTGTCATTTACGTCACATCAAGCCGCATATAATTCTTTGCATTTGTAAAAGTAGAAATGATTTTATAAATTTTTATACATTCATAGATATTTTGGAGCACCACCCCATCCACTTTTCAACAATATAAAACGGGATAACAGGTCAATAAAAGTACAGTCACAGAAAAAAAACAACAAAAAAAAAAACGTATAAAAGTAAAAGTACTCGTGTTGCATTCCAAGTCTTTGGAAGCCATACGAAGCACAGAAAGCCATACGAGTGGAATAACCACACATAAACTTTATTTTGTCAAAAATACAAACATGTAAAACATGTTGTTCACATACTATTGTAGCCCAGTTTGTGCTGAATACAGTGTAATGAGACTGTTTCACAATGAAAGCTGACGCAATGCTTCTTTCATGATCTGAGATTTGCAGCTTTTCTGCTCCTCACACAAATCAATCGTTTGGCCTTTCAAAAATTCTATTTGTTGACATTAGTTAATGAACACAAGTTAACAAATGAAACTTTATTGTGAAGTGTTACCGAAATTGTTTCATTGTTTAATAAGGTAATTATAAAATTGCCCTTATGCAGGTAAAAAAAGAAAAGAGGGGGCAAGTATTGCACCTTAATGGTAAAGTTGATGTCTGCCGCTGGTGTGTGAGAGTGTGTGTGTGTGCACGTAATGATGGGTGTAGGGGGTGTGATGTTCATCACACCCCGCTGTGATAATCCAGCATGCGACGGGATTACGAATCTTCAGAGCGCCATCACCCGCTGCGCCCGCTCCCCCTTCCTCCAACTTTATCTACCCTGCTAGTTAACGGCCCGTCCCCTGCCTCCCGTTCCTTCTGCTGGTTTGGAAAATGAGTATGAAGACGAGCCAAAACCTCCCTAAACCTCTTCTCTAATTACAAACCTCTCGGCTCCCGTTCCCTTCAGCCCCGGCTCCACACGCGTGACCGCGGGCAGCGCTCGATAGCCAGACTCGCTCAGCGGGACGGCTCGCTCCATCCCACTCACTTCACTGGGCTCGTGGACAGAAAAAGCTTCATCTTCTTCCATCGTCTCAGAAAGGGGCATATTTAGTCCTAGTCGGTATCTAATGAGAGGAATCTGGACCTCTTATGGAATATGTTTACACTGCTTCCCTAAAGAGGAACTTTTAGGTTTCTTTAAGCATTAGATTTTGATTGGAGGAGTATTAGAGGTTGGATTGGAGGCCAACTTAACCAACTTTCAAACCTGTATGAATCCCTTTCTTCTGCTGGGTTTATTCTTCTGCTGGGTTTATTCTACTGTGTCTCTAAAGTACAAAGAACATTTTAGTTATGGATTCAATGCCGTTGTTCGCACTGTGAAAAATAAAACCGGATTTTTTTACGGTAAGAAAATGGCAGCTGTGGTTGCCAGAACTTTACTGTTAAAAATGGGGTAGGAATGTTAATTTTTACATTTCAGTTTTACAGAATTAACTTACAATTTACAATAATAAACCGTATTTCATTTTCTGAACCGTCAATTTAACGGTATTTTTCTCAGGAAAATTATATCACAGTTATTTACCGTATATAGTACGGAAACTTTCTGTTAACCAATTAACGGTTTTGCACTGTAGCATTTTTTACAATCATTTACCGTTAAAAATCACGATTATTTTTTACAGTTTATTTTTTATAGTGCTTTATAGAAATTACAAAAGAACAGAGTTTATTTGATGTACACATATACAAAATTGTTCGAAAGTTTTGGGTCAGTGAGATTCTATTCTTGAAGAAATTTATACTTTTGTTCAGAAATGATGAATTAAAATGATCAAAAGTGAGAGTTAAGATGTTTATAATGTTCTAAGGTTTCAAATAAATGACTCTGTTCATCAAAGAATCTTGAAATAAAAAGTATCATAATTTCCCTAAAAATATCAAGCAGCAAAACTGTTTTCAACATTGATAATAATCAGAAATGTTTCTTGAGCATCAAATCCTCATATTAGAATGATTTCTGAAAGATCATTTTTACTCCAGTTTTGGTGAGCAGAAGAGAAATAATCTATTGTATTTTTTATTAGCTTTATACATATTTATAACTTTGTAAATGTATTAATTTCTTTGTTTTCATTTGTTATCGTCATTACATATTAGCGTATTGTTGCTGATTCTGATTCAAGGCTCTTATAAATCATGGCACAAACAACAGCAATAATATTGAACGTTTTTGTTGATTTTGTGGTCAAAGTTTCCCATCATCCATGATAATAAACAGCGAATACTTCACATAGACATTGAAACACAATGGATTGTGCTCAAGGAATATGCTGGATTTTAAAACATTTATAGTTCTTGTGAAACTCTTTTAACAAGACTCGACTCCATGAGCCTTACAAACTTGGGCAGATTCAGCAACTATACTTTCTCTAGGCAGAAATCATTCTAAAGCTGCCTCAAAAACACCCAGTGTCATCAGCATACATTTCACATTAAACACAGAAAGACAAAATTATTGAGTTTAAACACAGCGAATTCTTATATTTGGCCTTCCCTGAGGTTAAGTGGGATCGTTTTAGCTTTTGC
Organism: Pimephales promelas; assembly: GCF_016745375.1. Next base: position 6,584,819 of record NW_024121521.1, read on the forward strand.
TTCAGTAATAATGTGAAATTTACTTCATAAAAAAACGACTAAAATCTGATAAAACGCTTCACTTAATGGGTCATACCAAAGACTATTTATATAGAGACATGCCACTTCCTTAATCCTTAATACAAATGTATAGGGAAAACCCGTAACACCAAAGATGGCGGTTGTATGCAAATGCCCCGCCCCCCGCTGGACAGCCAATCGTCTGCTTTTAACGGTCAAGCTGGGAAACATTTAAATACGTTACTATTTGAAAAGGCGGCAGATTTGATATGCAGTGTATGTGTGCGTTGTGTAAATATCAGACATCCCAAGTCTCCCAGAAGTTCCGGGTGTGTCTCCCTGCAGATTGATAGAGGCTCGCTGATGCCCACAAATTAGTTCAAATCTCCCAGAATCTAGAGCGAGCGAGCAAGAGCGCGCACATACTGTGTTTCAAACTGTGCAGCGCAACAGAGAGCGACAGAGAGCGAGAGAACCCTTGCGCATGCGCAGTAAAAATATAACCTGTGGGAAAATGACGTTTTAAACCTTATTTCGGGGCAAAGTCATCAAACTTTTTCAGCGATTTTTATTATATTTTACTGCTGTTTCTATACATTCAGTTTGTATGTCCCGGTGACCAGTGAAAGTGCAGTTCTGACTCTCTGCCCATTCATTTAGATAGAGCCTGGTCTTGTTAAGTCCAAAATAGCTGCCCGGAGGCGTTGCCAAGATGGCGGCCGAGTGGCATGACATGCCTGAAAGGACTTTGGTCATACTCCAGTGTTTTGTCAAAGGTGGACCTCAAGCTCATTCACAGAGGCCTGTGCCCTGAATATTCACTGACCCCAGAGCAGCCGTGGCCCCCAGGGGTCCCGTCTCCAGTCATGTGTGCTTTGACAGGGATATATTTCGGCTACACCCGAGGAGGGTATTAGGTTGGTGAAAGTAATGGATGTCTGAGCGAGACTGTGTACCATCAGCCAGATAAATGACTCGCTGATGGTTTGGAAGATTTCCAAGTTGCACCGGCAGGCGACTCATTTCTCTTGTTTCGTCCTGCGCTCCTTCGGCCCCTCGAGCTGTGGAAAGCCGAGGGTTTGCTGACGGAAGTACGGCTTGTGCTTGAGAAACAGGGGGTGAGACAACAAAACCGCAGGAAAGATTAGGAATATCCACATTTTTTTCTCCAGGAAATATGCTGGTTGGCACGAGATATTAGATCGTACTGTTTTTATGAAGTCTCTGTGGTTCTGGAGATCAGGTCTGTTGTGGAGCATTAGCTCATTACAAGTCAAGAACTGAAAATACGTACTCATAAATCATTCAAACATTTTAATAGTACTTTGAATTGCTACTTTCTGACATTCTCTGATGTGATTCTGGTCGACCTACTCAAGTGCTTGCATTTACTTATGTTTACATTTTTTTAGGATTTTGCACAAACAGTGTGAAAGTGTGGTAGTTTTATGGTAGTTTTTCTTTATGAGAAGTGAATACCATTCAAAAGTTTGATGTCAGTACATTTTTGGAAATTAATTGTTTATATGGCAAGGATGCAATGAATTGATTAATAACTACAGTAGGGGCATTTATAATCACTTTACATATTAACTTTCTACATATTAAACAGTCATGTTAATATGTAATAATACTTCACAATATTTTTTTTTTTACTGTATTTTTGATCAAATAAATCCAGAAGTGGTGTTTCAAAAACATAAAGAAATCTTATCAACCCCAAACTTTTGAACCGTAGTGTAACTTTATGAATGAATTGATATTGCAGCTGTACATCAGTGGATGTACAGTATATGACAGCAGGGACAGCTACATATTATGACTAAGATGCAACACTTTTAGAGCACTTTCCCTTTAAGGGTGTATTTGAGTGAGTTGTTGATGCAATGATAGCAGAGCATTATAAATCTGATTTGAAAATAAATATGTATCTCTCTTTAATACTGTAGGTTATTTAATTATGTGGTGATGACTAAATCATGGTTGAAGTCATAACTGTAAGAATGGTAGTCTGACCATACATGTTAAATATATGCATTATAGATAGATAGATAGATAGATAGATGATAGATAGATAGATAGATAGATAGCTAGATAGATAGATAGATAGATAGATAGATAGATAGATAGATAGATAGATAGATAGATAGATAGATAGATAGATAGATAGATAGATAGATAGATAGATAGATAGATAGATAGATAGATAGATAGATAGATTGATTGATTTACTCTTTTTTTCCCCACTGCAAATGATGTACTCATCATTTGAAATTAAATCAAGAGAAAGGTTGAAATGTAAAGTCACAGATAAAAGGAAAGGAATGTGGAGCTGTATCTTTCTTTAAAAGCAGATGGCATGCAGCATTGAAAGATTTCTGTGACTCGTTAAAGACACCAAACACATGTCCTCTGAGTCGCGTTTGGTGTATGGTAAGCACCGCTTCATTCAGCACATAATGAAAAGGGAAGCTCCGGGCCGGTAATGAAGTCTTAGGCGAGCTTCCGCGGCCGCGACGGTTCACGCCGTGAGCTTTGGTAATTGGCGCATGACCTACTCCGCCGTCGAGTTGTAATGTCACAATTTGTGTGTGATGCACAAATCCAATTAAGTCCGAGTGCTGTGCAGAGTTCTCCTGATGGAGGCTCAAGGTGCCCTCTGCAGTGATAGAGCGAGATTGAGAACCGATACAGTTTGTGCACACGCCACTGGAAGCCTAGAAGAGCCACATCACAAATTGGTGAGATCAGAGAGATTACTAGACATATCTGTTTGGGCTGATTGTACTGGCGCTTTAAGAGTAGGTAATGTCAGCTGGCAAAAACATCTGATGCGTACTGCAAACAAAACTAAGAAGAAGATTTTAGTTTTATAATGTACACTGATGAGCCAAAACATTATGACCTGTCACAGGCGAAGCATCTGTAATTGATCTCCTAACAAGGTCTAGGTAGATTAGATGGTAAGTCAAGTCACCTTTATATATATATATATATATATATATATATATAATACAGCTATTTACTGTATTGTGAATAGCACTATATATAGTGCTATAATACAGATTGTTTCAAAGCAGTTTTACAGTGATAACAGGAAAATAATGCAACAAAGTTTTTTTTTGCTGTACAGCAGAAGAAAATAGCGTCATAGTCCAGCTTAAAGGGTTACTCCACCTCTGGAAAGATGAATGTGTATTTAAAATGGGTCATTTATGTAGAAGAAATGTGAAATTATTTTTGAATTTGGAGCTTTCTAGACTGAGAAAAGACAGAAAATGTATTTTTGGCTTATGCGGATGAAAGACAACAACTCCCAGAATGCACTTGCTTCACTGCCCTAGGAGGCCACGCCTACCGGTAACAGAGCGCAGTAGTTAAACAACAAGTCTAGGCTACTAGTGTGTCTCCGTAATGAGTCTGCCCGAAAATGTGTTTCAAGATCACCCAAAATGTCCATGATTTGGCTTTTGCGTTCTACAGTCGCCATTCATTATGTTTACTGTGGCGAGCGGGACGAGTGAGGGCCGCGGGAGAACGGCGCGAGGCCAGTGGCGTGATTACCGATGAGTGAAACCTGCGAGACGCACCGGCCTCAAATCTCTCACGGAGGAGCGGGAATTTTCTTAGTAATGCTACCGATCACTTGTTTAGTGTTCATGTAAACACAACATTTAGATTCACCAATGGAATGAATTCAGTCAGATTGAAACAAAAGCTGTACATGTAAACAATGAATGGCGACTGCAGAAAGCAAAAGCTGAATCCCAGACATTTTGTATGATCTTGACGGTCGGGGTCGGACATGTCCCGGAAAAAGAGGATGGTATCCCATTTAGGATGCTTTCGTCATTACATTGCAATTGTACTTTTTAATATTGTATTTTATATATACATATATATATATATATAATGAACCAAAGTTTATTTAAATGAGTCGAAATGACACCCCCTTCCAGAGCTTATTAATTTAATTTATTTATAGGACAATGATTTCTGTCAATATTCTTGACCAAAGTTAGAAGCTCTAAAGAATTAATTTACAGACAGCGATGAAGTCATTAGCAGCACACCAGATAACACACATCCTAATTAAAATGTTCAGAGACATTCTGTGCAAAGGTTGATAATATCCTTGTTTTTTTTTTAAAAAATCTACTTTACAGTTCGGTTTTAGTTGGGTTCAGCATGTTTTGCTTCATTATTTTTTATCTTGTAGACATTTTGATTTGATCCCATTCCAAGAGTCACGATTCAAAAATTATTCTTGAACATATTTTTTTCCCTTTTATTAATTATTCTGCTATGCAGAATGTTTATGTTTACATATTTTAGATATCCGTTTTGGTTTAGATATATATTTTGATACATATTTGGGTTTTAGTAAATGCAGTTTACTAAAATGCAGGATTTACTAAATGCAGTTAGACATATTAATTTATTTAATTATATCAGAATAACAAGTGAAGTGATAACAGGGATACTCCAAACAAAAATTTTTCATTTTTTCACTTACTCACCCTCAAGTTGTTTTAAACCTGTATGAGTTTCTTTCTTCTGCTGAACACAAAGCGAGATATTTTGAAGAACTTGATAGTATTTTTTTTTTTCTACTATGGAAGTCAATGGTGCCAAACAACTCTTTGGTTCCAATCGTTCGTCAAAATATCTTCCTTTGTGTTCATCAGAAGAAAGAAACTCATACAGGTTTGCAACAACTTGAGGGTGAGCAAATGATGACAGAATTTTCATTTTTGGTTTCATTTTTACCCACATGTGTAAGCTATTATTTTTGGATGTTTGTAATTTTTTATCAATATTGTAGTGACATTAGAGTATTCAGAGTGACACAGTATTGAACTGGACATTAATTATCTCAAACAATTGCATATCTAGCAAGGCCTGGCTTTCATATTTCTTAGATCCTTTATACAGTAGCTCGTATCACAGCAGTTCCTCAAAACTGACAAACTGGACCCCATGTCCAATTGGATGACCTTTATAAAGACCTCAAGAAGCAAAGGTCACCTCTTTTCCAAAGAGAATTGGCAAGTCTATTCTCGAAGAAGTACAACTGTGGCTGAAGATCGTTGCTGTCATCCCGCAGTGTCCCCGGACAATTAACCTCTGATCCCGGTGACAGGTACAGCGTTTGTAACTGTACACGTCTGCTGCTTTCCAATGCAGGCAAGCCTGTCAGAGAGCTCAGATGCAACCCAGCGTTTCCCCTCCTGCTTTACAAGACGTTCTTAGCAGAAACAATTAACAAAGTGAGAAATCATCTGGCTTGTTTACACAACGCTGCAAGATTTTGCAATAAATCACGCTGAGATTGTGACATCACTGTGTCCAAATGCTTTCGCATTACAGCATTTCACTGCAGGAACGCTAATGCGTAACTCATTTCCTGCGCTGATTACCTTGAAATAAAAAATACACAAGTTTAATTGCAATGGCGTGTACGTGTGAGGAACATCCAGCGTGAAGCACAAGCCGTCAGTGATGTCTCTGTGTGGGGCCGTAACCTCAATTACAAACCGCTTTAGCCTGCGTGAAACAAGATTCAGGCGGCAAATTAACTCCGTCATATGCTGCTTATTTATTGTGACGGGCCACAAAGGTGAGAGTATGTCTTATTTTGGCATCAAAGTCGACTTTTCAAAAAACGCACAACTATTTTAATGCATTTACCTGTCAGAATAGAGCTAAGAGTAGTTGTTGGACGCCTGCAGAGTTTCCGTACACAGAGCAGGGTTTATCGCTCGCCAAAACTAAGTAGGAAACTTGATTTAAGAAGAAATTTTAGACTTAAAATGAATAACGCAGATTAAAATGATTTGTATTCTATGAAGTATATTACATATTATATAAATTAAACAATACAAATAATATTTTTTATGAAAATCCACAAAAAAGTGGGTTTATGTACGGATGTAATGTAAATTAAAATATAAAAATGTTTTTGTTAGACAAACTTCTTTTATGACGCAGTTTAACGTGTTTTAACGTGGCTGTTTATTTATTACATGCCAGATATTATAATAACATATTTTATAATAACAAAGACCACAATGAAAAGAAGACTTGTGCTGTCCTTGGAAAGTTGAGATGCACCCTGCTTTTATTGTCTAAATAAAAAAGAAACATTCTTATTGTACATTAAATCGTTTTTAAAGTATTACATGTATTGAATCCTACATGAATAGACGTGGATTAAAGCCAATAAATGAGAGACAGTGTTTCAGTGATTTTGCCTCTGAAAAGGAGTGTAATTAGGCATGTCGTGAAGCTGAGAACGCTCTTAAATGCTGTAAAATCATTATAATGGCCTCTCAGGGCTCATTTCTTTTCTAAAATGGCAACAGCAGTAATATGGAATATGTTAATAATTATTAATTAAAGTTCCCACCACGATGCTAGCGAGTGTGGTTTCAAGTGTTGCTATGCAGATGTCAAAGTGTTCTGCTGATGTTAAGCAGTGTTATTATTGTTAAAGGCACACTATGTAACATTTTTTTTGTTTGTTTTCGTTTCAAAAAGTGTGGTTATCTCACCCTAATTTCACTATGGTAGCCTATTATAAGTGTTTATATTTTAGACCTGTTAGGATGGTTCTCGCTGGAAATTGCGTATACGTCACTCGCCCGTGTGTCTTGTCATATCCGTAAATAGAGGAAAGTTGCTCCGGCTACTCTGACGCGTGTCTGGTCAAGTCAAGTCAAGTCAAATTTATTTATATAGCGCTTTTCACAATACAGATTGTATCAAAGCAGCTTCACAGTGATAACATGAAAGTAGTACAACACAGATCTGGTGTGGGAGTGGTATGGGTTAGTTAGTTGTCACAACGAGTGAGAAAGCTTGACATTGAGTAGCTAAACAGTCCCTCCAGAAAAACGCGATTATGCGATCGCTGAATTCAATGCAAAATCAGCCAAAGTCCGCATATTTATGCGGGGGCCGCATTTTTTCAAATACGCCGCACTTTCGCCGCATAAATTGCCGATTTCCTTGCAAAATATGCGGGGTTTGCATAATTTCATAATCCTCGCATTTTCGTTGCAAAAAAGTCACATGTATTTTAGCAGAAAGTTAAAAAATGTTCCGTTTGCTTCACACAAGAGCAGCCATTTCCCCCTGTTTCCATGGGAACGTTATGAAGTGACGCAATTACGCGACGACAGACAGACTCACGGAGGCGATCGACATCTCACAAATCGAACTCGTAACTGTCTGTCACACGTTCTACCGTCACACCGTTACTTAATAAACAACATAAGATAAAAGAAGTAGCATCAAACAGAAATTACCCGCACACATGGGGTGTTTGAGGCGCACATATAACACAGAGTTCAACAGGGAGCGCGCAGCTCTTAAAGGGGCCACACCTTATTTACACTCGTTACAGTCTGAAATAAAACAAGATGAGAAATTATATTCCCAGCACTTTCTATGATGTAGTATGCTTGCTTATCAAAGGAAGTAATAAGAAATGACTCTTACATTAGCCTAGTGAGAACAGGATGTTGGGGGAATCACTGAAAAAGAGAAATCTTTTTCATCAAACCGCAATTTTTGCTACTTCTCTCAATTTTTGCAAATTCCTGCAATTTCATCGCATAAAATTGCATAAATATCCCGCATATTCCATCGCATTTTTAAAAAAAACGGGCCGAGTAATCAATCAATTTTTGCCCGCAACAATCACAAAAAAACTCCGCGTTTTTCTGGAAGGGCTGAATACTATTATGGTAAATGTTATACTGTATATAAATCGCAAATTTTTTCACAAATTTTTGGAAATTATTGTGAATGGTCATTTAATGGTCATTTTGATCGCAAAAATCACAAAAAAAAAATCGTGAAATCCTGGAGGGACTGGCTAAATCTCCAACCTCCATGGAATCACGTTTTAATAAAACACCAAATAGAGGAGAGTCTGCTAGCAATAAGAGAAAGTGACACACTAACACAGTAACATAATGAGGGTCCCTACATTCAAAATGAGAACTTTGTAAGTGTACAGACTGTTTAATATGAAGACAGAATATGACAGAAGCCATCTTTGGAAAACAGTCTTGACAAGTCGAACCTTCAGCGAACTACTGAACTGTATGAGCGGCGTTCGTGGTTCGACTTGTCGAGACTGTTTTCCAAAATGGCGCCGCCTGTGTACACGAAGTGAACTGTCTTTATAAAGTATCTTCTTATTAAACGGTCTGTACACTTACAAAGTTCTCAATGCTTCGGTTTGCATGTACGGACCCTCGTTATGTTACTGCGTTAGTGTAGGGCTATTTTGAGCCTTGTTAGTGGTATAAACTGGCGATTTCTTTTTACTCATTAAATGCCCCCATATACTAGCGTTATACGCTAAACCGTTTTTAGAAACTCTTTACATTCGATTATCATGAAAAACAAATCTCAGAGAACGGTTGACTAGGTACCGATGTTTTATTAGACCAAAGGTTCATTTTGCGCTGGAGTTCTCCTTTAAAGCTGCTCATCTCCTGATCATCACAATAAACGTTTACCTCCAACAGGCTAATGAAATGTATCACCATGGCACATTAACAAGGAATTCAATTTGCAAGTTGCAGGTGTGTGTTCGGTACTGGAGAGATTACAATGAGCGGTAATGATGATTGTTATCGCTTGACCCTTATTCCAGTCCTCATTGTGCAATGGAAACCGTTAGCGTGTTTATGCCGCTGGCATGGCGAGGGGAATGAACTTGACTCTTGACTGAAACCGTGTTGTGTGAAAACACCTGAGAGGGGCGAGAGATAAGCAGGTTTGTCGCTCAGAAATGCCGTCTCACACTTTCGCCGTAATTTAAAGTCACCGGCTTTATCAGAGCGAGCATGAGGAGATCTTCTATTCAAGTTTCTGAACAGCCCTCATCACTGGATGCGCATCACCATCTTCCTCCGACTGAACTCGTTGGTTCCCTGTGGCCCGCACGTTATCAAAGCAGCCAATCAGATCCTCTCCCTCCCTTCCAGCTCTCATGTGATTAAATGGAGAGTGTGGACTGTGAGGGGGTGAGTGTGGGTCACAGTACAGTAGCTCTTATAATTATAGGAGCACTGATGATATCATCATAGAGAACAGATCGCGTCTATATATGCCGGCGCATCCAACCGGATAACATCGATAGTGGATATGTCTCATTATGTGCTTCATACCTTGTTCACTCCATCTCACTATCATTCCTTTCCCTTCGTAGTCGTCTCTATATCGCACAGGCCTGTAAAGGTCGAGCTATGAATCTGATCAATACAGTGTTTAACTTGGCTTATATTTCAACTACAAATTTGAATATCGTGCAAAAGTTCATTTATTTCAGTAATTCAACTTTAAAGGTCACACACTATTATTTTACATAGCCTCGTCACATGCAAAGTGAGATATTTCAAGCCTTTATTTGTTATAATTTAATGAAAACCTTTTCACTATATTCTAATTTTGGATTTGGGGTTTTCATAAGTTGTAAGCCATAATTATCTAAATTATAATAAATAACGGCTTGAAATATCTCACTTTGCATATATAATATATTGGTTTCACCTGTTAAGTTGAATTACTGAAATAAATGAACTTTTGCATGATATTTGAGTTTTTCGAGTTTCGCCTGTGTTTTTCACAATCAAATAAATGCAGCCTTGGTGATTATAAGAGACTTGATTTCTTCAGAGGACTGAATAAACTACATAAATAGAGCCCAAAACTCTTTTTTTGAAACAGATTGTTAATGAAATGAGGTGATCATCAACCCTCATGAGGTCCAACTAAACCAATCATATGGGCTGTTTATGTGTCAGCACTACTGTAGAATTTGTGTAGAAATTAAGAAATGACATTCATTCAATGGCAATTCATTATTGCTATTATTTATTATGTTAATTGAATATTTGAATATTTTAGAGAGCCATTCAACATGCAAGTGTGTGTGTGTGTGTGTTTGTTTGAAAGTGTGTGCGCGTGCGTTTCCGTATGTGTGAGAAAGTGTGTTGGTGTGTGTGTGTGTGTGAGAGAGAGAGAGAGAGAGCGTGTGTGAGTGATTAAAAAGGGAGTCTGACATTTTTTGTGATTATTGTCACGGTGTAGTGTGGAATGAAGACAGGCTGAGGCTGACGCGAAGCTCAGAATACAAAACAAATCGCAAAATACAAAACATTTACTCAACAACTCCAAACTGGTACAAGGAAGACTGGCAGAAGATTACACACACTCTCCACGAAACATAATCAAGAACCGACAAGCTCAGACTGAAACAGAGAGAACTAAATACAGATACAAAATGAACTCTAACAAGGTGACACAGATGATCAGGACGATGAACAGGTGGAATAAGTTCAGGTGTGGAGACAAGAGGATGCTGGGAAGTGTAGTGAAGATGACGAAGACAGAATGGTGCAGACAAAGACTGTGACAATTATATAGTCAGTGAATAATTTTTCAATGATTATTAAACTTTATGATTTAATTTGCTGAAGCATGTCGATTTTCTTGCAGTTTTTAAAGTCTTAAAATGTCTTCATTTTTACCATATTAAGGCTTATAGGTCAAATATTTAACAATTTAATTAATGGGCTCTTAATTACAACAATAAACGTTTGCATGTTATTTCAGCCATATTGAGGTCTAGAGAGAAAGCCATTTTACCTGGCCCACTTTAGCTGGAATAGATGTATTACAGTGGCTGCTTTCTGTCTAAGCAAAAGAAAGATTCAAGGATAATTTCTGCAATAATGTGTTTAATTACCCACCAAATTGGTATCAAAAATGAAGATTATGCACTGGGGAAAATATTTAGACCTAGCTTGCTTAATTTGAAATGTCTTAAATACATGGAAGTGCTAAAAAATATTAAATAAATGTCATAAAAAGGATAACATTTTACTTTCCAACACATGTTGAGACATTGTTACAACATAATTTTTTTTTTTAATTTAATGTTCAAATAATGTTTTGGCAGATAGAACCTTATAATTCTATAATTCTAAATATACATTTAGAGTCCCTGTTATTTTCATGTTTCAATGAAACTTGTTCCCCATTTAAATTTTCCTATATGTAATGCAAAAACTTTGAAGCTCAATGCCTCAAAACTGCTCAGAACGCAGATAGAACCTTATAATTCCAAGGGGACGATATAACAAATGTTCAGCAACAACAATAGTAACTCACAGACAATAAATAAGACTGATGGGACCAAACAAACCACAAAAAGCTGTTTTTTGTGTGTGTGTGTCAAAACACTGGAGACAATAATCTTATTGAAGTGTGCACTTAAAAAGTAAAAAACTTGTCAGAGGTAAACTCAAGATAGTTTGTCAGTCGCTTGTCATTACTTGCAGGCTTTTTGCATTATTTGCTGGCTGCGGCGGTCTCAGTCGATTTGTGCTAGCGGATGTTAATGTATTTGTAGCCCAAGGCTTCTCTATTCTTTTTCTCATCATCTTTATACCTCCACTATAATGTTGCCTGCAGTGAATTGAAATATTGGCAAAGCTGCTCATGCATTTATCATACAGAAAGTATCTGCGGTTAGTAATCAGTTACATTCGCTTCATAATTGTGTTCCATGTCCTCCTCAGATGTTTGATTCATTGCGTAGTTAATCAATAGCCGCAAGAGCTAAAGCATTTTCCTATACGCCAACCATTGTCCGATACTCCCAGGAACTGTTCTCGAGACGTTCCCCGAAGCTGAGTCAGCCAGTCGCGGTGACCTTTTCAGTGGCATCGCCCTGAGACAGACGTGGCTGAAGCTGAAGCGGGTGTTGCTGGATCTTCTCAGTTGTCAGCGAGAGCTATTAGAGGCCTGATTACTGATCCTGAGAACAATAGCTGAGGATGAGCTCTCCAGCTGGACTGCTCTCTGTTCACGCGTCTCATAGCAGCTCATGACACGAGGAACCGCGTTCCACCGTATGGTCGGAGGGCTCTGCGGGGTTGTACGTTGAAATGTGCGTGACTCATTAACAGAAGGGCCGTTTCATTAGACATTTCATTATTTCAAGGCTTGTGCCACATTCCAAACTGAATGGATTTTAAATTGAACTTAAATTTGAATTGAGGTTGCAAACAGGATGCAAAATTGCTTTCGAATGTGAATAGATCAAGGCTATCTCACAAGCAATTCATAAAAAAAATTGTACGAGTGAGTAAATGGTGTGTAATTTGTCTAAACCTCAGTGATTTAGGGGCGGGGTCAGGGGTAGGTCATTCATACGAATTAGGCAACTGGTAAAATATGTAAAAATATGCAAAAACCTTGCAAATACGAATTAGCCACCTTGTAAAATACATACAAATTGCAGTGAGATTGGGTTGTAATAGAATCAAAATTAATTATAATGAACTAGTTTTTAACCAGAAATGCAGTTTGAATGTTACCAATGTTAGATGGATGGATGGATGGATGGGTGGTGGATAGATGTTTGAAATACCAACTATTTAGCCTATATATTGCATCCTTTTTTTAATAAATTAGCATTAACTTCTGTTGATAAATTCCATCATTTTTTATGCACAGCGCTTTGAGAAGCTGCTTTTAATATCAATCTATATAATCTATATAAAATAAAGTTTATTATTATTATCATATTTAATCATTATTTTTTTAATTGTTAGATAAACTTCTGTTAAATAATTTTTAATCTGATAAATATATAATTTATATAAATAATCTTTAATATATTATATATATATAAAATTATAAATTATAATATAATATATGTATATATATATATATATAAATTTATATAATATATATATATATATATATATATATAATCTGATAAATATATCATTTCTATTTACTTAAAATTTGTTGACCAGGGTGGAAAAGCACTTAATTACCCAGAATGCATATATTTCAATTGCAAACCAGTTCAAATTTCAATTCAACTCTGGCCAGTTCACGAATTGACACTAATGAATTGAAAGAGAGCTAAATCTTCCAAATTCACCCAAAATACAGTTCAGGTGAAATGGATGGAGACTCTAAATTATCCATAGGTGTGTGTGTGTGTGTGTGTGAGAGAGAGAGAGAGAGAGTCCTGAGCCATGTAATGGGGAGGTTTGGGGAAAGATATGACAGTACACATACCAACATATAACAGGAAAATTCATGGCAGATGGCCATACAATCACCAAGAGTCAAATACAACTGAAATGGTTCTTGAGAGAGAGAAACCTTGCATATAGTGTTGTTTTTATATGCGTCCTGTTCACGATAAAGCAGTCTACATCTGCTAATCCTGGGCCTTTTTGGGTCACATTGTGAAAAATGTCTGTTGGTACTAAAACTATACCAATATCAGCAACCAATATCGCTTCTGTTTCTTTCAGGTACGACACCATCACAAATCAGTGGGAGACGGTGTCGCCGCTTCCCAAGCCTGTTCATTCGGCAGCCGCCACCGTATGCGGAGGAAAGATCTTCGTGTTCGGCGGTGTGAACGAGGCAGGACGCTCAGCTGGTGTCCTGCAGTCTTACGTCCCACAGACCAACACCTGGAGCTTTATAGAGTCTCCCATGATCGGTAAGCAGATTGTTTGAACAACAGGAATTTACTAATGGAAATTGTTCATTTGTGCATCTGAATTTCCACCCAAAGACAATTTAAAAACGAGTATGTGTCAACACAGCACCAGAAGGTGGTTCTGTGGATGTGGTCTGGCTTCCTGAAAGGCTTTTATGAGGTAGTTTGCTTTGCTCATGGACTCAATCGTAGCAGAAGAACAGCAGGACTGATATGGCAGAGTGGGACTCGACATCTTTACTTGCAGTAGGAGGTTTTCAGGCTTCAATTAGCTCAGCGATTGCTGTGCCATGGCATCATAAAAGCCATTTCATAAACTACATTAACTTGGTAATTCAATTAAGTTGCATGCAGTACGTGGAACCTAGATAAACAGATTATTCTTCATTTGTCCAACCTCTAATCAGAGATCCTCGTCCTCCCATGATCATCTCTAATAGTTGTAATGATTGGTCATACAGCAATTATGTGAGATCATATGAAATTGCTAACTAAAATTAGACCTTTTACATCCATTGTACTCAATTGTATATTTACTGGCACTGGAGATGCAGTCATAATAGTATACAATAAGGTTGTACACATTAAAATATATTTAATATATTGAACAGCAATGCTTTTATTAATCTGTTCACTTTAATTTATTCATATATATATATATATATATATATATATATATATGAAGACCTCCGATACAAAGCCTCTAAAAGCCACCTCTGTCAAAAATGAGAAAATAATATTGAGTACATAGTATACGTTCATCAAATACTTTCACTTCAAACTCACTAAATCCAGCCTCAGCTTATTCAGAAATGTCGGTACTTGTGTAGAAACCTATACATATGAGCCTGATAGATTATTAATATTAAAGGCTTTTGCTTCTGAAGTCTTCATATATAATATATAACATTAGTTAACTACCTTAGTTAACATGAATTAAGAATGAACAATACTTCTTCCGCATTTATTATTCTTGGTTAATATTCATCTCAACATTTAATACATTACTAAAATCAAAGGTTGTATTTGTTAACATTAGTTAATGCATTGTGATCTAATGTACAGCTGTATTTTTATTAACTAATATTAACAAAGATTAATAAATACTGTACTTGCTCATTGTTAGTACATGCTAGTTAAAGGAGTAGTTCACTTTTAAAAAAACTTTTGCTGATATTACTCACCCCCATGTCATCCAAGATGTCCATGTCTTTCTTTCCTCAGTCGAAAAGAAATTAAGGTTTCTGATGAAAACATTCCAGGATTTTCTCCATATAATGGACTTCAATGGGAACCAAACGGTTCAAGATCCAAAAGACAGTTTCAGTGCAAACTGTTCAAAGGGCTTTAAACGATTCCAGACGATGAATAAGGGTCTTATCAAGCGAAACGATCACTCATTTAATAAATAAATTAAAAAGTTTAAGTTTTATAAGCACAAATACTCGCCTTGCTCTGTCCTGTTCTGTTCTGTCCAATGAAGTTCATTATATGGAGAAAATCCTGGAAAGTTTTCTCATCAAAAACCTTAATTTCTTTTCGACTTAAGAAAGACGTGGACATCTTGGATGACATGGAGGTAAGTAAATTATCAGCAAAATTTTTTTTCTCCTTTCATACATTAACTAATGAACCTTATTATAACGTGTTACCATATTTACCATTCTGGTAACACTTTATAATAACTGCATGCTATTAATCATTTGTTAAGCATTAGTAAACAGTTAATTCATCATTTGTAAACAGTTAAGTCATAATTTATAAAGCATTAATATACAATAAGTAGTTTATAAATACAGCTATAAATGTTTTATTCTTGATTTATAAGCATCTCTACAATTATTAACCATATTATATTTTCTTACTTTATAAAGTGTTGCCCGTTGTGAGTAAGACTACATGCATCCCGGCAGCAATAGCTTTTGGCTGTATCTCCCTGATTGACAGGCCCGTAAGTCTTTGTGTAATGTTCCCGTCGGCCTTTTTTTACCCAGAGCGCGAGTGTGTCCGCAGTCAATGACCTCATGCTAAAGGCTTTTAAGAGGTTCATTTCCTCAAAGTCCCAGTGTGATTGTGTTGTTCGAAGACCTGCAGTCGGTAGTAAACACTTCTGAGCAAACAGCCAGTGCCAACAAGACAAGCTGTCAGTGAAGGTCGAGCAGGCAAAGTGCCACTAGAAGTGCATGAAGCCACGTGGACTGTGGAGAATTGATTGCAAACGATCGCTTGTACAAATTTCACAAGATCGCAGGGCGTCTTTAGAGTACAGGCACATTAAAAAGTGATTCAGGGAGCCTCTGGACAGTCTGATGAGTTATCACTGAAGCAGCTCACGACTGGGCTCTGCTAGCGTCGGGCCGCCTCGAGCTGCCTCGTCCGCAAACATCTCTAAACTACCAGCGGGAAAGGGTAGCCAGTGTTTAGAAAAACATGCTCAAAGCATGTCAATTGGCCAAGCAGCACTTTGAGACATCCATCAGAGTGAAAAGGCAGTGTGAGAGGGGTTCGACTGAAGCAGTCTCACATTAAACGCTTCAGCTTGTTTATTGAGTACCGAAGGTCGTTGCCGACGTCCTCGCCCCATTTCTCTGGAAATCCAGCCATTCAAACGACTCCTTCCCCATTTCTTTCGTTTTTAATGGCTTTTTCTCAGCCGCGTTTTGCCTCTCCTGAAAATTGAGCGAGACACCTCTGCAAATTGGTGGCACGAACTGTTGTTGTTGTCTTGTTTCACTCTCAAAAAGCTGAATCCCTCATGTCTCCATTGTGCCAGATACAGGTCCCCCCATTTGATGGGAAAACTTGAGACGTCTTGCCGGTGGCGGGATTTCAGCATCAAAGCAGCAGACCGAGCTTTGGCGTGACGTTCGAGCCCCTCGAGTAGCAGCGGCAGGCAGAACGTGGGCCAAACCCAACAATGAGCTCTGCCGATAGCATCAGCGTTGGGTTAGAAAACGAGACGACAAACAGATAAACAGACTGCCTGAGATTAGGGCTTAACTCCGAGATGCACGCGCTTAGAAGCATTCAGGGAGTTTAAATGAAGTGACTCGGCATAAAAGCAGTCGTTTTGTGAGGGGAATAAAGACGTGTTCGAGGGGGGGCTCTTCTTACAGAAGACGACGCCTCCCCCTGGGTTATGCCGACGATCAATTCGACGACGCTTGCTGTGACTGATGCTGGTTGGAGTGCTATAAAAAGAGGGAGTTATCTAGACCGTCACTCAAGTCGAGCGACGGGGTTTTTTAATGAGAAGCGTCTGGCATTCACGCCGTCAAGCGAGAGCCCATCTCACACTTCCTTTTCAACCATTAAATCCAGCGGCTGTTTTACAGATCGCTTCTGTGCTCGGCTTCTCAAGCGAGGAGCATCAGTCGAAGGTGCGGGGAGAAAAAAAAACAAAACCAAAAAAAAAAAAAAAAGCCTTGAACGAAGCCACGTGAATTATTCATAGGTGTAATAAATTGGCCCAGCTGTAATCGTTTGGGAGACAATTTGTGTCAGAAAGCAAAGCCTGATAGCCTCTCTCGCATTCGGCTCGACGACCTTTTCCGTGTTCACGACCACGCGTTGGCCTGTCAGTCATTTGCCTGCTCATGAAAAGATGTGATTATTTCTGTTTCTTGGCCATTTACCCCATGTGAAGAAGGATAGAGTGAGTAAAACCTGTCACGTTGTGAAGGGTTTGCGGGTATTACGGAGGTAATTTCCTCTGTTTGGAATCATTAGGTGGAACAGGTGCCATATATCTGTATGCCATAATTTGTCATTCTCCGCTTAATAACGTAAAGAATAAAGGAAAGAGGGATGTGGGGAATGGAATGTGGCATAAAGAGGCCGAGAAAATCATAAACGGATTGCAAATGGTGCTTCAAACCCTATTTCGTAAGATTGCATACTTACGAGCCACACAGAATGGTGGTCCTCGTTTATTATCCACCGTTTCACAGGAATCTCCCGAAAGAACATTTGCTGTGTCCGAAATCTCCACTCAAACCACTACACCTATGTAGGGGGTAGGGAGTAGAGCACTATATAGTGAGCTCACCAGCATAATAGAAACACCACTTACGGACACTACTCGATCGTGTCTCGGCACCGTTGATTACATCATCGGCTGGTGCCGAGCCGGCTCTGGGCTTTAAATAAATACTTTACATTATATTGAGCTTATTTCTTCAAAATGTAAAAAATAAAAGTCATTTCTGGCCGTTTCTGTTATAATGCGCTACTCCACACATGATCATAACTTATTTTTACGATCAGCGCAACATGACATCATGACTTTTGCGTAAACATGCACGCCAATTTCGAGTCAAGTGGCGTGTTATCTCGACGCATTTTGAGCTATCCGCGTGTATGTCTACGCCATTAACGTCCGCGTCATTCCGCATGTCTGTACGCGCCGTCAAATGTCCGAGCAAAACAAAGCAAAATGTACATCTACATCTGGGGAGCTATGTTTTTCTTTCCTAGGATGGTAAGGGAACAGTCATAAATGCCATTAACCCCAGTGACGGTTAGGTTTAGGGACAAGGTTGACGTAAGTCATATATTTATATATACAGTAATAACGTTAAGTCAACGGCGTTCATAAACACGCTGAACAGCGATTATGTGTGTTGATAGCACGCCAAAAATGGAAATACAAATTGGCGTGTCATACACACGCAATGCATGATGGTATGTAGGGCTTGGGTTAGTGACCATCGGTTGTACACTACTTTTCAAAATGCATTCTGGGATAAATTGAGTGGACTATATAGGGTATAATAATCATCACTATACATTCGGACAACACTACAAAATGGTGAGCTCACTATATAGTCCAGTTCGGACACATCAAGTGAATCGTGTTTAGACGAGCCAGCAGCCGTATGATTTACTTGTAGCTCCTTATCTTTCATTGAGCACAATGTGTAAGCAGACCCAACATAACGGCATTATTCCAGGGGAAAAATGCATCTGTGACTGGAACATCCATCAGAAAAGTAACTTCTATCTGTTGTTCTCTTTCCTCCTGCGCTCCTTTTGGGCTTATTTAGATAACAAGTACGCTCCCGCTGTGAGCCTCAATGGGTTTATCTTCATCCTGGGAGGAGCGTATGCCCGAGCCACCACTATCTACGACCCAGACAAGGGCAACATCAAAGCCGGCCCCAACATGAATCACTCCAGGCAGTTCTGCAGGTTGGTCTAATGAACAGTAGATTGCGCTACGCCATGCTATAAACGATGTTCCACTTTACAAATGGTGTAGTAGTAAATGAAAGGGAAACGGTCTCTTGCTCTTCCTCCCCCAGTGCGGCGATCCTAGACGGGAAGATCTATGCAACGGGAGGGATTGTGAGCAGCGAGGGACCAGCGCTGGGCAACATGGAGACCTTCGACCCTTGCACCAACACCTGGACGCTGCTGCAGAATCTGCCGTGTCCGCTTTTCAGACACGGATGCGTGGTTATAAAGAAGTACATTCAGAGTGGCTGAGGACAAGTTGGACTCTGGACTAGTCTCATGTCACGAACTGGCCTAAAACAGCCCATCGAGCTCCTGGGTGGAACGCGGTCGGACCGTCGTGGTCAAGATTTAGCAAAGGATCCGTAGCGTAGCTCCCCCTCAGGTGTCGTGCCATTGGAACGACATTCTAGGTCAGCCAAATGCATTTTTTTCTTTTTAACATTCCCTCTTCAATGTTTGAGTTGTTCTTCTCCCACATCATGTTTCTTTGAGAAGGTTCCCGTCACATTGGCAGTCATGTCATGAGATGAGAAAATGGGATTGTGTCGTATATAAAGATCAGTTGCATCGTAAAGGGACTTCAGTAAGAAGCTTAATTAAGGATGTCGATGCTCTCCAGCGAGGGTCACGTAACCGAGACGAGCCAGAACGAAGGCCCTCCTGGACTCCAAAGCACAAAATACCAGAACCTGTGATGCCCAAAGGAGTTGTGTTTCATTTTGTTCTGAGTAAATCATTCTACCTTTTTTCTTTGTGGGTTTTAATCCTCGTTTTATTCCAATCCACGAGCCTGCATACAGATAGAGCAAGATGGAAGGAGAAACTTTGTATTATACGGAAGATATGTATATTTTAAAAACCAATGAAAATTGTGTATAAATGTTTTTAGAAAAATTCAACGGATTGAACAATGTCTGTAAATCTGTACCCTATCGGAACAATTTACGTTATTAATGCTGAAATACATATCCAGAATTCTAAAGAAACATGTTGACTGGTCATTTACATAGAGCAGACCAAGAAATGTCCTTTAAGGGTTCGTTCACGCAAAAATGAAAATTATCCCATAATCCATCCTTGGTGTATATTCAGGGTGGCTACAGGTATAAACAATTAAGACATTTTAATACCACTTCTAAATTAAATTAAAGACCAAACTTATGATGGAAATATAAATTAAAACTGAAAATATACAGTAATATTTCCAAGTAAACACACTGTCTGTTCAAAAATATGGTGAAATGACAATAACCAAGTGTCAATTCCGTACGTGCAGTCGCCTGTGCTTGAGTACAGTGGAGTGAAAAGAAATATAGAAGGCATTTCTATAAATGTCTTAAAAATAACAAAGTATATTAATAAAGGCTTAGATTTAATTGACTAATAAAGGCATAGAACCAGTTTATTTGTAGTGTACTGATAATAGTTTCATATAATTAGTTTGTTAATTAAACTATTAATTATAAATAATTGATTTCCGTATAAAATAATACTACAAACACTTAAAAATAAACAGATGAGTGCCCTGTTTTGGGGACAAGAAATGAAAACCAATGCGGTATGATGAATGTCCAAAAGATGGAACTCTGTAATGGCCACCTAGTGTTCAGTAGTGTTCATGACATGTTGATATGCCTTTAAGATGACTTCTTCTATGGCGTTTGTTATTGTATGCGTAATGTATTGTTATGTAAAATGGAGGCTCAAGACCCTTCCAGAGCTGAGATATTGAGATTTTTATAATGGCATAAATGCTACGTGGGATCTCAATATCTCAGCTCTGGAAGGGTCTAGAGCCTCCATTTTTGCACTCAGGTTTAAGTCTCATGGCCCTCTATCAGAATCCAGAGTTTTGAGAAGATTGGAGAAACTTAATTTTTCACCTGAAAAAAAAACACTGTCGTTTTTTTTTTCGGGTCGAATTTTTGAGTTTCGATATCTAAGCTCTGGAAGGGTCTAGAGCCTCCATTTTTGCACTCAGGTTTAAGTCTCATGGCTCTCTATCAGAATCCAGAGTTTTGAGAAGATCGGAGAAACTCAAAATTTCGACCCCCCAAAAAAACGACAGTGTTACCCCTGTCGTTTTTGTTTTTGTTTTTTTTGTGCGAAAAAATAAGTTTCTCTGATCTTCTTGAAACTCTGGATTCCGATAGAGGGCCATGAGACTTAGACCTGAGTGCAAAAATGAAAGCTCTAGACCCTTCCAGAGCTGAGATGTTGAGATATTTATAGGGACATAAATGCTACGTGGGATCTCAATATCTCAGCTCTGGAAGGGTCTAGAGACTCCATTTTTGCACTCAGGTCTAAGTCTCTTGGCCCTCTATCAGAATCCAGAGTTTTAAGAAGATTGGAGAAACTTTTTTTTCGCACCGCCAGGGGTACCACTGTCGGTTTTTTTTTAGGGGTCGAAATTTTGAGTTTCTCTGATCTTCTTGAAACTCTGAATTCCGATAGAGGGCCAAGAGACTTAGACCTGAGTGCAAAAATGGAGGCTCTAGACCCTTCCAGAGCTGAGATAGAGGCTGCTTTCCAAAACGCATACTTAATGAGTAGTTACTTTTTTTCTATAAGTACTTACTCAACGAGCGCTAAAAGAGTAGGTACTTTATAACCAAATCTCGTTGAGTATGAATGAGAACCGGACATCTGCCATGTTGATGTTATCATGTGACCTACTAAGCGTTATCACAAGCACAACAACTTAAAATATAAGAAGGCTAGGCTACGTTTAATTCAACTATCTATAAATATCTGGATATTGATGAAACTTGTTCATTTTGTTGTGGTATTGATGAAGAAACAGCTTCCCATTTATTTTTTGAATACATTTGGGGTTGATTTAAGTTGTTATATTTTAAACCCTACTAATGTGACCCACAGTGTTATTCTTATAACGATATTTTTTTAATTAAGAAACCCCAAAATCGTCTTCTCTTGAATATGTTGTTAATTTCTTTATTTTATACCCAAAAAAGTTTCTCCTTAAAGTTTTCCTCTTTTTCTTGATGAATTTACCTCGTTTCATCCCTCAGACTTAAAACAACACATTTTTTTAATGTATTATGAAGAACCATTTTGAAGATATTTAGCCTTGTTATTGTTTTTTCCAGTGTATAAATATAATTTTATGATGTCACATTATGATGTGCACAAACCAATGATCCTTATATTTTCTGTTTTGTCATTATGATTGTTACATACAACTATGGTATCTTTCCATGATCTTGTATGTAATAAGTATATATGCAACAGGTGCACTAACACTTCATAACATCAGCAACTCGACAGCACAACCTAGAACAGTTTTCCTCTGCGTTTGTAAAGTCTCCACAAAGGAGACAGGCAGCTGCTCGAAGATCTCTTTTGGAGAAAACTGTTGATTTTATACTCGAAAAAAAAATGTAAGTATCACTCCTTAAATATTAATATTACCTCAGAATGAATCGCATTGTTAGCCCACCCCAAAACTTAAACACAACAATAATATTAAATGCTGACCAATACTTAATTATAAAACTTTTTTTACATACTAAAAATAGAATTTAATAAAACAAGCAAAATGAAATTTGTTTTGTCATATGACAGTTATTCATGAATACATTTACAGTATATTGCTAAATGCAGTGAAACATCTCTCAATTGTCAGTCAATCGATGAATGAATGCATACATTAATGAAATAATTATATTTTATATACTGACAACAATAAGAAACATGAATAAATGAGTAAAAGAACAAATAAAAGTAACCATCACAATAAACAAATGCATATACAAGTCAACAACACATGAAACAAAGCTTTATTCAAACTACAAGTATGTATTCACAGGCGCTGAACGCCACATCCTAATGCCGACTCAACACAGCGGTTCCCATTCTGCAGCTTTAGTCTGATGGATTCACCAGTGCCTTCGTCCCAGAGCCTGTTGCTGT